>OX578146.1:92585324-92894411 GCA_951213105.1 Amaurobius ferox
CAAATACTTTGTAATTGTAAGAGGAAATACTTTATTTTATTATTTAGCATTTAGGAGATACCTTAATTTCGTATGACAAGTTATAGCCCTGTGTTTTACCAGTACAATAACATATTATTGCAAAATAAGTATGAATAACTAATTTAATTGCAATATTTGTGTCATAAAAATATCATCTTAATATAGATTAAATTAGCTATAATTTAAATTTGTGGAAGTGGTCATTAAAAGTTAGGGTTTAACACATTAAACTTAATTTGACCTCATAACAGTGTGTATATAATCATGTGTGTCCGATATACAGGGTGGTTATAAAAAAACTTCTCCGATATATAAACACTTAGCGGCCTATCCTCTCAACCAATCGAAAGGAAATTTCAGATATTGTTATTTGAAGGTATGCGCTCGAGATTGTGATGATTTTAAACAATAGAGCTCTCACGGTTACAATGAAAAAATTTCGAAATTTTCGAATGGCAACACCCACTTTTTTCCTGCGCAAATTGATTAGCGCATTGAAAAACCATAAATAGCGTTGGAACGATACACGTACGATGAAAATTGGCGGCGTAAAACATTTTCAAAGAAGAGCATTGTAAAGGACCAATGACAACACAAGAGAGGAGAGGGAAAAAACTTTTATTGGAATTACAAATTTTCAGCGTGCCCACCTTCGCAGACGATAACGCATTGCATGCGCGAGATTGTTGATAACAATGACGGACGTAACATCGCAGGAGGAATCTGTATAATTCACGTTTTATGGCATGTTTCAATTTTGACAAATCTCGTAGATTTGATGTGCACACCTTAGATTTCAGATAGCCCCAGAACTAGAAATCCATCGGAGTGTGGTCGGGGGATAACGGTGGCCACGAAACTGTAAAGTTATGGAAGATGACTCGATCACCAAAGTTATGTTGAGCTACCCAGGCGGTGAAGTGGATATCGTCTTCGGCTGCTGTCTAGTGGGATCGGGTTCGAATCCCGAGTAAGGCATGCATGTTTCTTGAGGATAAAGTCAGTCTTCCGCCTTCTGGGTCCTCGTCTAAATGTGAAGCTGCACCCCCTCCGATCTTCGTCAGTGATACTTTATTGTAATAAATTTTTTGTTATCTCGTCTTGTGTATTTTCTTCGTTCTTTCCTGAGTCACTGGTCCTGAATCGGCACTGCCGAAACAGGAGGTCATTAGTAACAACAACAACATGTTGCAGTACTTGTAGAACACATGTAGCGACGTGTGAAGGAGCACCATCTTGCATCCATACAATGTCATTAACGACATTTCGCTGCTGCAATTCTGGAATTACGTAATTCTGCAATATTGTTTTATACCGAGGACCTGTGATGGACCACGTTTGCATCCCAGTGGAAGTCACCTCTTCGGAGAAGTATGGACCGAGAACGAATGTGCTTGCGATGCCGCACCACGCAGTCACTTTAGCTTCGTGTAAAGGCACTGGGTGCCACATCGTGAGGATTTTAGTTAGCCCAGTGAACGCAGTTCTTGGAGTTTACGTTCCCAGTTAAGGAGAAATGTGCCTCATCCGTCCATAATATCCGCAGCGGCCACCTGCGATCTTCATCATATCTGATGAGGAAAAAATTGGCAAAGTCGACACGCTGTTGCTCGTCTCCAGGTTGCAACATCTGGACTAGCTGGAATCGATAAGGAAACATCCGCAGAACAGAGCGCAGAAGCTTGAAGACTGTGATTTTCGGTACATCCAAATTGCGGGCAACACTTCTTGCAGTACGCAATGGACCTGCAGTAACCGTATTATGCACTTCCGCAACAACTTCAACAGGAACAGGTGGTCGTCCGGATCCATGTGCATTCAGTTTCTTCAATTTTTTTTATCAAATCACGTACAGTTCGTTCGGAACATGGGTCTCGTCTAAGCTTATGATTTCGCCGATAAACTCGCACTGCTTCGGCAGCATTTTCCCCGTTCAGATAAGACAGCTTTATCAATTCCCCTTCTTGTTTCCCTGTAAGTGTCATCTTGTTGGCACGTTCGAACACCTGATTGAAGAAACAATCTTCCCACACTGCTTATTACAGGTTTTCCCATAAGCAATGCTTTGCTCATGGTGTTCTGTGGTTGGTGCTTCTACTGTCTATCCCTGTGAATTATGCAAATTGCGTCAATGCACCTCCTCTCTGTGTTGTCATTGGTCCTTTACACTGCTCTTCTTTGAAAATGTTTTACGCCGCCAATTTTCGTCATACGTCTATCGTTCCAAAACCATTTATGGTTTTTCAATGGGCTGATCAATTTGGGCAGGAAAAAAGTGGGTGTTGCTATTCGAAAATTTTGAAATTTTTTCACTGTAATTTTAACCGTGAGATCTCTATTGTTTGAAATCATCACAATTTTGAGCGCATACCTTCAAATAACAATATCTGAAATTTCCTTTCGATTGGTTGAGTGGATAGGCAGCTAGAGGTTCATATATCGGGGAAGTTTTTTTTTATGACCACCTTGTATAACCCACATTTTGCAGCGTCAGGTATTAACTTATTAATAGACATAATTCCTAAAAGATAAAACATTAAAATGCAAAACCTACTACTACATAATAATGATTTGTTTTTCTTTACCAAATTATATAGGGTGTCCACAAATGGTTTCCATCATTACAAAAATTCATTACAATGAAACTATTACAGTTACCGTTGTATGGTTTGTGGCAAAAGAAAGACAAAATCATATTTTTTTTACAATATCAATAAACTTCGACATGTCACCCGCTGAATGTCCAAACGATATTCAAATTCGCGCCATGTATTTTTCAACATGTCTTGGGTGACACCAACAACAGCGTAAGTTATCCATCTTTTCAATGTATCCACATCAGGTACACGTGTTGCATACACTATGTCCTTGACTTAACCCCACAGGAAAAAGTCTAGGGGGGTTATGTCCGGTAATCGTGGTGGTCAGGGTGTCGGACCGTCACACCCAATCCACCAGCCAGGAAATGTCTTGTCCAGGAACTCTCATACGATTAATCCCCAATGTGGTGGTGCACCATCTTGCTGGTAAACCACCATGGGTTGCAAGTCATTTAGTTGAGGTGCTACAAAATGTTGCAACATATCCAGATAAATGTTAGCTGTTATTGTACGCTCTGCAAAGAAGAAGGGATCAATGACTCTGTTATGCATTAAACCGCACCAGACATTTAATTTAGGGCCACGTACCCAAAACCATGATACCACAAAACACATTGTGCCTTCTAAGACAATGATGCCGTTTTCAGTCTTGCGATTGCAGCGCCTTCTACATTAAGCCTCTACCTTGAGCAAAGAAGTAAAAAAAAATATTATAAGTTTACTTATCTTTTGCCACAAACCATACTACTGTAACTGTAATAGTTTCATTGTAATGAATTTTTGCAATGTTGGAAAACATTTGTGGACACCCTGTATATTAAAACATATTCTCTTCATTAGCAATTTCAACTTATGATTTTGCAATACGTATTCATGAAGTTTGAATTTCACTTGCAGGCAAGTGTGATGACGACGTGGTATTTTTATAATAAATTGATTCTTAAAAACGCAAATTCCTCATGAGAGCTAAAAGGAGTACCTGTCATGGTTGCTGTACATGTTGCATGATCCTTTGCGGTAGTTATTGTGACTAGGGTTATTTTTGAAGCAACAGCACTTTGTCAATGTTATATATACTGACTTTTATTTTAAAACTATTATAGTGTTCACTTTCACAATTTCTCATCGACGATCACCATCAACTATTGATTCACCCACGACCTCTTTAGTCCTCCATCAAATTCTCAATTTTTTTGCATCACGCCCTTGTACTTCTCTGGTAGCTCTACCTTCATTTCTCTCCATAGTATCTCTCTGGCCAATTGGCTGGTGGCACCCCCATGTATCCCCATAGCTCAGGTTCCCCTTGACCGGTGAGCAGGTCCAAGGAAGTTGTGACTGGTCGAAGATACACTGGGCGTAACAGCTTGAAGTCCCCAGGTCTGCAAGGATCACGTGACTTTTCGATGTGTGTGGGAATTCTTTATTGCCCCCACATAAATTTATTTGAACCATATGTTAACGACTGGCGACCGTCTGACTGAGTCCATTGTTTGATGCTTACAAAGTTTATTGCCACCTTCTTTTCTTGTTTCATGTCATAAATGCCTTATCGGTAGCAGCCATTCGAAAGGCAAAATGTAAAAAAATGCGAACATTCGTCATCACAATTTGTTTTAATGTGGTTTTAAAATTTAAAGTATCAAAAGTAAAATATTACTTCTGGTATCATGTGCACATTCGCTCTCCAAATCCGTGCCTAGTGCGGCTTCCCAAATATTTTCTTAGCAGATGTAATTTCAAAAATGGCTCTTTCCTTAGAAAAGGTTGCCAACCCCTGCTCCAAAATAACTCCGAATGTGAGAAATGAGAATGGTCAAATAGGCTCGTGGCCAAATACTCTATTGATGAATGAGTCGGTTTTTTATAATTGAATGTTGTCAATATTTTATAAATGATGTAAAATTTCTCTTATTGATCATAATTGTCAGGATTTTCGATTTGATTAATTTTTTGGAGGATATAGGGTAGTCTCAATCCTTACTCGGGCCTCTTGGAAAAAGTACAGGGTTCCCGTTACTATGATTGGCAGCTTGACCGGTAAAATTGTAAGTAGGTTAAATAACTTTTGAATGATAATAGCTAGAGATATGAAAGTAAGGTGTCTGTATATTAAAATAACAATAAGCTTCCAAATAACACTGTCTGCAGCGTACTTAGCGGCAACATTTGGAACTCCTCTCTGAAACTATGAGATATAAAGACCTTTTTTTCCAATAAATGGCATTTTGACATCGTATGCAAGTAACACTGTCGGCAGCGTACTTAGCGGCAACATTTGGAACTCCTCTCTCGGAAACTATGAGATATAAAGACTTTTTTTCTAATAAATGGCATTTTGACATCGTATGCAAATAGTGGTTAGTGACTTTCAACACAGCGCATGCAGATAAAACATACCAAACAATATGCTAACGATTGTCTGTCATCAGATGTGTTGAAGGTCCAGACCACTCGACTGGCCCTAGGGCTTACAGTAGGAATCTGGGTGGCCAGGAAGGGTCATTAGATGTGTATTTCTTTGACGGACATCGGATAAAAAAAAGATCATGACAGGCAGTGGCGTGCGGTGAGGCGAAGGAAGCAGCAGTGGATGAAACGAATGAAACGAAAGTATGTAAGGAAAGTAACATCATATTGTTACGAATATATAACAAATAACTATTGTTACAATTTGAAGGTCCGGATCGCTTGACTTTTGCGAAGAATAAGGCATAATATTTAAAACTTGCGACTTTTGGTAAGTTCTAGAAATTTCTCAAGTTTTGTAAATTGTTTAAGAACTTCATGAGTCACTCACTGTCTCCAGAATTTTTCACCGATGGTATGATGTGATATGAGTAAAATTAATTGCCAAATTCAATAAAGAACCCAATACGTCACATTTCTTCTGATTATATATTATCTTGAAGCTATATTAAAAATTAATTCTGATGTAAAAATGCAAAACATTTAACTTTTAGATCTGTAGCATCTGTGGATCGGCATCTGCGATATGTACACTAATATTTGCTTATCATTTGCGCCGGCCGCACTCTCACCCGGTGGAGTGACTGCAAGCGTTTCATTGAAATAAACAGCATTATATTAATGTATAGAAACTGTATAATTTTCGGAAGAAAAAGGGAAATTTAAAAAAAAAAAAACTGAAAATATCACACTATTTCTCAATGTAGGTTGTGCCAAAATCAACTTTTTTTCCTATCGAACTATGGGTAAAGAGAGATGTTTCCTATCAGTCTATAACGAGTAATAGAGTTACTTACTACTTTTTATGAAAGGGAGGAAACTTGCAGCTTCAAGATCGTCAAATTTTACGATCGTGCGATTGATTGTTACGGCAATGCAGGAATATAGAAAATAATTATGCTTATTGTAGAAGAAAAAATATGTTATTTTTAATTCGTCAAAAATCTACGTGCTACATTCAGTTAATGTACAATGGCATATAGTAAACGATACAGTAAACGTGTTACATATGTCTATAAAAATTTATTTAAAGAAAATTCTGTGGACTTTATAATGCTGGTAGAATTAAAATTCTGCAATAATTCTTTCGAACGTTACCAAACTGTTGGCGTGATAGTTCAGAAAAAAATTCCTTTCAATATTAAATAAATAATAAATCGAAACAAATAAAAAATAATCACTCTCAGGTATTCTTGGACATGTCGATAAATATCCTTGTACTAATTTTCATAACTGTGGGCCGCTCGAGGTTTTCAAAACATCCGGATTGAGCGAGGTTTGTTGTGTGTGTGTTCAATATATCATAGTGATCTTTCAAGCCGTTTTTCGGAACAGACATTTCAGATAATGCTTTCGAAAGTCGCTACGTTATCAGAGGGATCAATATGATCAGGAATTTCTGCTACAATAAAATACAAACTCAATATATCGAGTGTTTCCCGAAATGTGTCCCAAACGAGGGGTATAAAATCAACGCTTGGTCGTAGAAGTGAAGTATGAAAAATAATCAGCAAACAGAAGAGAATTTAGCTATGATAGTTACACCCCGCGGAAACTGTAATTTCATAAAAGTACAAAAATTAAAATTGTATACGTGACTCCATAAAATAATGGCAATTAGTAAAAATTGACAAAAGTGCTTAATTAAGTAAAAGTGCGGATTTAATTAGAAGTGCTTAATTAAAGCGAAATCCATTTATACTATACCTTTCGATGAAAAATTAGCTGAGATATTCCAATTATTATTATTAGGTAATTTTTGTTCGATTGAAATAGGCCAGGAACAAATAAATTATTCAAAATTAAATGGTAACGAATCTGAACTCACTAACAACAAACAGGCAGTTCTATAAAAATAAGTTTAACCGCTGAGTGTCCTGTATAAATGTATCAAGAAATTATATAAAGTAAAAATGTAGTTAAGTATCATTACATATATTCATTTTCCACATTCAGTAATATGTAACAAATCCATTAAAAACGTAGGAGAATTTAGCTATGATAGTTACAACCCCGGAAACTATAATTTCATAAAAATACAAAAATTAAAATTTTATGGTAACGATTATGGTAACGATTTATGGTATTCGATCTAGTTAATCCCATTCACGAGAGAAGACACTTTATATACTTGCTTTAGATTTGGACTCCAAATATTTCCCCAATAGTCATTTAAAAGTTAACTGCATTTTGACGAGGATTTTGAGTATTAATAAGTTATTCTGATTGAATTAATTCCACACTAGGGGTGAGGCTGTATATCGGAAGAGTTCTAGCTTCCATAGCCTCAGACACATCTCACCTAAGTGGCACACTAATCTGTAGATTGACACGGGCGAGTCTTGGACCTCATGAAGCAGACTCTTCCAGGTGGCGGAGAGGAACTGTGTCTTTGTGGTATGTTTCTAGACCCGTCGGCGACTGGAGTCTGGACACTTCGGGACCATTTTCGGACCCCATTCTGTGAATGATTTTGTTGAATTTGTCCCCGCTGCCGTGACCTCGTCTGATCGTTGATAAACCCCCTTGTTGCCCTCATTCTTCCCCAGGTTATGCGGCGTAAACCTAATCGATCGCTGTAGGGGTTGGCATGATTTTCTGCTTAGATTAATATGTCGCCTTAAGCCCCTAATTTCAATTAATTCAATCTCAAAACAGTGTACTATGGATTTTGTACACTACAATTTCACTGTTAAAAAAGTATAGCATTATGCAGGGAAAGTCATGTGCTGCCCACATCAGTTTTTTTTTTAATATAAAAACTACTCTAAAACTTTCTTTACAAAATCTTGTTCCTCTGAATTCCAATTATAAGTTTCCAACATTTCATCGAATAATGGAACCTACTTTAGCGCAGAATATATTCTGTCACCTTAAATATGTCAACCGTAGTCTTAAAAGAAAATATGACCGGACCCGAGAGGATAGGTTTATCAGTTTTTATAAACTTCTTTTAAGAGACTTTACTTAATATTCTTTGACGTCTTTTAAGGCTTGAAGTATTCTAAAACACGATTCGCATTACTGGAATGTGGAAAGTAATATAAAACTTCAGATTGACAAACACATTATTTTACACACACATTAACAACTGATTGCATTATGTATGTCACAATATTTCTCGTCTGTAAAAGTCATAGATTATTGATTTTTTAGATTTTTATTTCATTTATTACTTTTTATGTATAAATTTCATTAATATCGCTTTTACCTTTTTCAATAGAAATAATTATAAGAATTTGAGTGGGAATAAGTTCGAAATGGACATGTGGAGGCTGTTAAATAAGATAGGAATGTACCAACATATAAAATGATAATATTTTTAACAATTATTAACATAAATGTTTTTTAAATTTTTACTTTCGCATACTATGCTATATAGTATAGAGAAAGTATTATTTTCACGAAAATTTCCAAATTCGAAATTTTGATGCCAATATATGTTTTATAAAACCTCTTGAATACATTTTGACTATTTTTGTCAGTTTGATGTCTGTGGTCGATTGTATACACGATAGCAGCCACAAATAAATATTAATGAATTTTCACGAAACTTTATATCCGGCTTTGTTATCAAAAATATAGAACTAGATAGGACTTTTTTAAATTCGAGTGAAAACTTCGAAATTTATTCGACATTTTATATATTATTAACATGGCTGCATATGACAAAATTTGACATAATCACACATAAATGGTTTATTTACCGCTCAATAATCATGAGACATAATAGTTCCAATCATTGTTGTGAAAAATAGCCACGATACAAATTCTTTTGTTTATGACGTCATTATCCCCCCTTTGGGGGAAAGGTTACTACATTGTGAAGTATAGTATCAATGGAAAGATTTTAAGCCCTTTAAGGTGAAGGGTAACACGCTATAGTTGTATTCATTTTGACTTACGATATTGATTTTTCATCTTTTTCTTGTAAAGAAAAAAAAAATGAATTCCGGTATGAGAATCTCAAGTTGAGCCACACACTAGTCAATTTTTATTGAAAAAATAAAATTCGAGGACTTTCTCATTACACAAGTATTCCGAAAATCAATAGTCCTCTGATTTGTATGAATTGAACTAACTGTAACTAATTTCATACGATCTGCTCAATTTGTTAGTCCAGCTTCCAGATTCAGGAACAAACAGACATATTGAAAAATAATTAATTTGTACCCAGAGATGATCATAACGTGTAGATAAAAAAAATCGTATTTTTGACCAAACACAATACTTGACTATTATGTTTACTACGTATTGTGGAGAAAGTAATAACTGTAATTTTTTTCGCTCTTCACAAATATATTTCAGCGTAAAAGTCAAAAGTCAAAAGTTGTTGTCAACAACTGAATGAAACTTATGGCTATAATCATAACAGAAAATGGCTATATTTACAACTTCTATGGATATCTTTCATAAACAATGTTGCACCTTAGCTATTTTATGATTAGATTTAGCTATTTTCGGGTGCGAATGTCTTAAAAATGGCTAAATCTAGCTGTAAAAAGACTATGTTGGGAACTTTGGCATGCAGCGTTCCTAAAAATTTCGTTTCTGATTAAATTTCAATTCTGTAATTAATATAAGATATGCCACTTAAAAATATTAAATTGGAATCTAAGCACATTAAAGGGTTTCGTTCCATTAGCTTTGAAGTGATCTACATAGATTGTTATTTTCACTTCGATATTAATTAGACATTTATTGGTAGCGAATTTAAATTAGAAATTACAATTTTCTTTTTTTTATATTACTGTATACAGAAATTATTATTTTATTCTAAAGTTTCCAAATTCGAGATGTTTTCGTAAAAAAAGGATTGAGATTAAGACCTCTCTAAACCAGTTTCGATAAGTTTTTCAAATATCTATGTCTGTATTAATACATGTATTCATGTGCGCTTGTATATGTGTATGTGTATGTCCGTGAGTTGTGGATAAAATATAGTGATGTGGCAGACCTGTAGCCAGCAAAAATAATGCTAAAAATATGTATAAATCCCATTTAAAAAGAACGCGAAATAAAAAAGATACATTTTTATGTTCTAATGCTGATTATGATGATAAATAGACTTATTTAATCTGGAATATGAATGTATGACTGTTAGTTATGTATAGAATTAATTGGCGAGGCAAACCTGTATCCAGCAAAAATTATGTTAGAAATATGTATGGATTCCTTTTAAAGAAGATCGCAAAATAAAACTGATAAAAATGATACATGTTTGTATTCTGATGTTGATTGTAATACAAGTAGACTGAAATAATCTGGAATATAAATATATGACTGTTAGTGTTGTGGAAAACATAAATTGACTTGGCAGACCTGTATCCAACAAAAATAATGTTACAATAATTATGAGTTCCTCTTAAAGAAGAACGCAAAAGTAAACTGATAAAAATGATACATGTTCGTATTCTGATGCTGACTATAATACAAGTAGGCTTAAATAATCCAGAATATAAATATATGATTGTTAGTTGTGGACAGGCAGCATAAAAGGGATACATTTTTGTAATCTGATGATGATTATAATATAAGTAGACTTAAATAATCTGGAATATGAATGTATGACTCTTAGTTGTAGACAGAATTAAAGTCACGTGGGTTTACCAGATTCAATTATCAGATATTTTAGTCATTTGTTTCCAAAAGCGTTGTATATGTAATCTTGGTTGTACTCTAAAAAGTTTAGAAAAATACAAAGTTGTTAATTTTAGGTTTTCTACAAACATAAAAATAATTCTTTAAAATTAAAATCAGAAGTGTACATCACATGACATTCCCAACGTTTGAACATATTTCGACATTCTCAGTCTGAGATAATGATTACTGATTTGGCATGATTTTATTTTATTGAAACTCACTTATTGAAAATCAATAGACTTGTTTCAACACGATTAAAAAACGTACTCAGTTTCATTGAAATAGACTAATTCTTTCGAGAGATATCGTGTTAAAACGTTAATTTTGTTAAAAATGATGAATACTAATACGATTCTTTCAGAAACCACAATTACTTTGCAACCTTATTCCCTAACAGAACGTCAAAGTTTCATGAATAGTGAAATTCGCTCTATTTTGAATCAAACATATTAAATTAATAATTCCTCCAAAGCGAAACGGATTATAAAAGATATTACATATAAATTTCAGAGATATTGAATTATCGTGAACGTGGCGCCATTTTTTAAAGTGGCCAAGCTGGCGATATTTTTCCAAATACATAATCATGCCAAACATGAATGACAGGCATATAGATAAAATGATTTTTCTAGTATTAGTATACGTGGAGCTAAAAATATGGGGGACCATTAGAAGGGTGTAGTTAACACTAAAATTTATTATTTCATTACGTTGTGTTATTACTTAACCTACTAATTTTGCTGTTACATACTTGCCTGATTGCATAGTAAATTTAATCAAACCTGAGCTCATAAAATGCCCATTTATTAATTTCAATTATTTACTATTAAACATTATTATTAGTATTTATATCACATTCATCAATTTGATAAATAAAGAGAATGATTCCCCTAGCTATATATGCCCATATAATGGCCAGATGATCACGATTTATTGAATTTAAGTAATTTACTAACTGTAATCAAACTCAGAATCAATTAAACTAAAATGGATATCTAGTAAACTAAAATGGATATCTAGTAAACTAAAATGGATATCAAGTAAACTAAAATGGATATCTAGTAAACTAAAATGGATATCAAGTAAACTAAAATGGATATCTAGTAAACTAAAATGGATATTGCACAGATTATGGGTTAGCAGCTAGTTTTCCATCGATTCTTCTTCTCCGATCCAGACCGTCCGGCTTACCCGAAGGTGTAAGGTTTCTGTTTGGACGGGCGGGAAGTGCCACACAATTTAAACCGTAACTCAGCGGAGATGGCGCTCACAGGCATCGTACCCTCCTTCCCCTACCCACAACCTTTCGGAGGGACTTACGGACCCACATATTTAACGTGTCCGTACTCCGCGTGAACATGGAGACAGTTTGGCCAGGCCGGGAATCAAACTCAGGTTGTCCGAGATCGATAACCGTGCGCTAACCACTGGGCTGTTTCACCCCATCCCCTTCCACCGCTTGTCTATCCTCAGCAGCACATTGTACCTTCATGCAGCCAGTGCAGCCTTAGGCCACTTTTTCTAGTCGCAACAATTGCTGGCAACGCCAAGATGACAGGATTAATCTATAAAAGTTATGTAGAGAGACAGCTGGTCACCAAATTACTGACAGTTCTTCCGTCAGTGTCTTTTAAAGTTGGATTTTTTTTTCAGGTTACACAGCTCCGCCTTCTTATTCTGGAGCAATGAAGACGTCTTGCCTCCATCTCCGGTTGCACCGATGGTTGAGTTACGTAACGTCAAATGCCTGACTGCAAATGTTGTTGGTGAATTTTGTTAACATCTGCGTACCATAAATAATCCAATAACCGACTGTCCACCATGGCGACAGACTGCCAAATCAATTGTCATTTCTGCATTTTATTAGTATTGTCGAAGAATTCTATTTTTGCTAACAATAAATACAGTTGTTTGTTTCCAATTTATATTCTTGTAAATTTGCAAGCGCTGACTTCTCAGTCTAGTATACTATACATAAAAACGTACGCAACTGATAGTTACAAAATTTGATAGAGTGTATATGATGTAATAAAAATCCGGTCATATGGATTGAAACAACTGAATTTTCTTTTATCACATGGGGAAAATTACAAAAGAAACTTAATCCTTAACACTACAGTACTAAAATTTCGAATTAACTGCTTCAACGAATACTGTCATATATTGCTTTTCTTACATACATAGTCATAAAGCATAAGAGACTTCGAACCTCTGTGTGTGTGTACATATGTATGCTAGTGTGTGTGTGTATGTATGTATATTAGTGCGTGTCTGTGAGTCTGGGGATGAGAGATGTCTCGAACGGATGAAGCGCTTCGAAAATAATTTGGAACGATTTACAATTAGTGAATACTAACTGGAATCCTGTTTACATTTAACGGAATCGAATGGTTGGAACCCCCCCTCCCCAAAATTTCGAAGGAATTTTTGAAAATGTCATTAAAAAACCAGAACCTTTAATAATGACAAATAAATAAACTTAGGCGACTTAATTTTTATTTAAAAGAAAATGATATAAATTTTAAAAGGCTGGCATGGGCGGTTCTAGAGATGATGCATGATTTTGAATGGATTTTTGAAAAATCATTAAAACATTATAACTTTCAATACTGTTAAATAAATACATATTTCTGACGTAATTTTACACTAGAAAAAGAATGACACCAATTTTAGAACGTTAGCATGAATCATTATCCAGATATTGAACGTTTTTTAAATAAATTTTACAAAAAAATTAAATATAATAAAATAAGTTATATAACAACAAATATGTTCCATTTTCTTTTTTAATATAATGCAATAAATCTGTTGGTATCATTCTCGTGAATCTGTAGTTCGTTTTATTTATTTCAGAAGATACTTTTTGTACTATATTTATATTTTTACGTCGAATATTTCATCAATAATTATTTCTTTCAAGGAACATTCATTATCAGTTAATTATATTTTGATGATACATTTGCTTGTAAGTATGAATAAGTCACTCTGCTTAGATTAATAATTTGCTAAAAGTTTCCAATTTCCATTTACGTGTTATTAATTCAATTTGCGTGTTATTATCAAAAACATTGTTCTGTTGATCTTGTACAATATTATTTTACTGCAAAATAATTAAATTCATTGGATTGTGTAGGGAAAGTCATGTGCTGCAAACATCAGATTTTTCTACATATACCCGCATTATTTTTTTAAATGATATGTATTTTACCGAAGAAGCTCGAAGCAAACGAAACCGCTTAATCAATATCTCTTAAACATTTACGGTATCCCTGAAAGTTAAGTTTTTGATTAAATTTCATTTTCGTACTTAATATTCATACAAGACGTCACTTGAGGAAGTGAAATTGAATTTTAAAGCTAATTTACCTTGCCATGTACCATTAGTTCTGAAACTCATCTCGAATGTTATTTTGACTTTGATATTTATTCAATACTCGTTCTAAGGTATTTTAATTTAAAGTAAGTCTTAGTTTGATAATAAAATTTGATAAATTTCGATATAGTAACAGCAGGGATATTTTCCATTTTTCAGTTCAGCATATTTCGAAATCTGTCGTCAGCACATTACCTTCCCTGCAGATTAAAATTAATTTCATTTTTTTATATGCCTGGAATGTGTTATATGCCCGGAATATGTTGGATTTAAATCTTTAAATAACACATTAATGGATACTTATTGGAAATTATATGTTGCTCTTTTATGATTATTTGGCGACTTTTTTCTTCATTTGGCGATTTCGAGTAATTTTTCAGCTGACAAGCTGCCCTTTTTTTAACAAATAAAAATATAGGTTTATTATATCAGCAATATAATGAATAAAACTCCTATGTGCACGTATAGGCAAACTATGGCTCGCGGGTCAAATACGGCCCACCAGCGTGTTTAATACGGCCCCGCGGAATAAACTAAACCGAGTGAACTAACTTCTAAACTGAAGTGCAGCTGCTTTTATCGTGGAAATTGAAGTGCAGTTTGCTATTATCGTGGAAATTGAAGTGCAGTTGCTATTCTCGTGGAAATTGAGATGCAGCTTCCAAATGTACACACTAATGTAATGATTAATTCTTGTTAAGACCAGATGCGATTATTTAATCATTCTTTCATAAAGTGGCTAATAAGTGAATTATTTTGCCCTGAACCGCATTACCTTGCTGCATCATAGGACGTGGATCACATTACACCCTTTAACCAAAGAGCTAGTATCACTCCTTAGATTACTCCTCGAAGCCTTTAATCACCCAATTCACACAAAAATCCAGTGCGGGTTCAACCACAGGGACCTAACCCATCACCCCTAAGATGGTCCCATATTATGAAAAAATTCTGGATCTCAACGTGACTTTCTCATACCAGAATCCATTTTTAAGTAGCTTTTTTTCTTTCAAATTTAGCGAAAGCAAATTGGATAAATATGCATTGTTGATCCAAATGGTCACAGTTATAGCACTGAACCCTTCAATTTAAAGACAATGTGTGAAACTGTTAAGTTTCGTGATGAATTGATCTATGATGCCATGTCAAGGAAATATAAAATTCGAATAAATTTTGAAGTTTTCTCTCGAATTTCAGAAAACTCTGTCTAGTCCTAGATTTTTCGATTATAAAGGCTGATATAAAGTTTCGTAAAAATCCAATAATATTTGTGGCAGCATACGTGTATACAAAAAAATCGACGCCAGGCAGACACAGCATTCTAAAAAGAGTCAAAACGTGTACAGGAGGTCTTGAAACATATATATTGGCATCAAATTTTTTTCTGAAAACACCTTACAGTATTGTGGCAATTAATTGAGAAATGTCATTTTTTTCGTTTTATCACACGTAAGCTTAGGAAGAAGCACTCCAAATTAGCTCAGAGTTCAAATTGCAGTTATTATCAAAGTAGCAGGTGTTCGTATGCAGCTGGTAAGTAGCAGGTGTTCAAATTCCTCCGCCAGGAGGCAGGTGTTCCGCAGTGGTGGTTTCTCAGTTGTTGCGGGGCTCATTAGCATTGTATCTGTACTGTATTCTATAGTATGAGAAAATAAAAATAATGAATGAAAGGCCGGCATTTTTTCCGTTGTGTTTTTCTTTTCAATTGACTCTTCTGGTAAATAAGTTTGCCCATTTTTGATCCAGTGTTTTTTTTTGTTTTGTTTTTTGGAATATATTGAGAAATAGTTACTCTTAAGCAATATTTTCATAACGAATTTTTATTTTATCACTATCACGTTATTGGTACAAAATTCTGCCCCGCATTATAAAAACGACGAAAAGGTATTATCTTTCGATAATAACGACATTTAACAGTGATTAAATTTGAGAAACAACTGATTCTAGTAGGAAGCCATTTTACTCCAGGGAATAGACGCACAATAATTCTAAAAATCTGATATGAGCAGCACATGACTTTCGCCGCAGATTTAAATTCATTTTGTAATTTTGTATTTCGTTATGCATTAAAATGAGTTTAATTGCAGAAAAAATATGGCTAATTTTCTGATATTATATCCAATTTGTTTTTTATTGCATCTTTATGTGGTTTGGTAACTTAATTCATTTTAAATTCTTCAGGTCCTTAAAATTATAAAAAACTACACTAGCTCGAGAACGGTTTATCCTACAGTTAGATTTATTCGCTTAGTTGTCACATTTTACATGTAGAACAAGTACTTAATTAATATGTTTTATCAATTTTAGTCGTTTATTTCAGAGTTTTACAATCTTGCACATGTAATATTTTATTTTAGATCGAATTTTTAGATATGCGGGTCATTTCGCAAAAAGAAAAGGCAGATTCGTTTTTTCCGAATCGTATCAAAATCTAATCAGCATCACAGTTTTCTACGAGCGACTGATCTACCAAATGTTGTGTAATTTTACTGATTAGTTTCTCAGCTAGAGTGGATACCTGAAATTTTTGCGGACCATTTCGTAAAGAAATGTGGTTTCTTTTTCTACAAATCGTACCAAAAACTAATCAGAACCAGGGTCACACCCAAGTGATTTATATACCAAATTTTATGAAATTTAGTCGATTAGTTGAGTTAGAGTGGATATATGCAATTTTTGTGGGCCACTTCGTAATAAAATTCTTCGTTTTCGAATCGTATCAAAATCTAATCAGTACTAGAGTGACTCATCTACCAAATTTTGTAAAATTTGATCAATTAATTTTTCAGTTAGGTCAGATAGAGGCAATTTTTGTGGGCCAGTTCGCGAAAAAAAGGCGGATAGTTTTATCTCGAATCGTAAACTAATCAGCACCAGGGTCACACCTAAGTGGCTTATCTACCAAATTTTATGAAATTTACTTGATCAGTTGAGTTAGAGTGAAATATACAATTTTTGCGGGCCATTTCATAAAAAAAACAAAATGCTGGTTCATCTTTTTTTAATCATATCAAAATCTAATCAGTACCAGGGTGACCCACAAGTGACTTATCTACCAAATTTTTCGAAATTCGATTAATTAGTTTTTCAGTTAGAGTGGATACATACATTGCACAGACAGACACACAAGACAGACGTCACGCAAAAAATGGCTTTTCAGTATTCTAGAGGTCTCAAAACGTGTAGATCCATCGAAAACTCGAGTTGCGACTTTCGGCATGATTCCAATACTTTCCCCATACATTACCATGTATTGCAGGGAAAGTAAAAATTTGATGTGGGCAGCACATGACTTTCCCTGCGGACTTATATCCACGTTCTCTTTATTTTAATTAAACTTAATTCACTTTTAATTCAATTTCAGTTCTCATTTAGTAACTGGACTTATTTTCAAAGGTGAAGTAGAGAAAATACGAAAAACTAAAATATCTGGGGAACGGATAGTCCTAGTGTAATGGGGTTGGTCTTATTCTTTTCTTCGCTAAACATTAGGTATAAAACAAGCATTTAATGGATATATTTGAATATACGTAGTTTTTTATTTTAGATTTTGACGATTTTTGTGGTCCATTTTGCAAAAAAAGAAGCTGGTTATTTCTTCCGAATCGTACCAAAATGTAATCAGCACCAAGATAACCCACAAGCGACTTATCTACCAAATTTTTGTAAAATTCGGTCCATTAGTTTTTCAGCTTGAGGTGATACAAGCTTTTGCGGGCCATTTCATAAAAAAAGATGTGTTCTTTTATCCCGAATCGTACCCAAAACTAATCAGCGCCAGATTCGCCTACAAGCTAGAGTGGATACAGTGGATTCACCTACAGGCTAGAGTGGATACTGCAGGAGTGGATACGCATACTTTTTTTGCGGGCCACTTCGCAAAAAAAGGCGGGTTCTGTCTTTACAAATCCTACCAAAATCTAATCAGCATCAGTGTCCCACCCAAGTGACTTACCTACCAAATTTTATGAAATTCAGTCCAGTAGTTTTTCAGTTAGAATGGATACATACATTGCACAGACAGACACACACACAGACGTCCCGCTAAAAATAGTTTTTTCTTATTCTAGACGACTCGAAACGTGTAGATCCGTCGAAAACTCGAGTTGCGATTTTCGGGATGATTCCAATACTTTCCCTATACATTACAATATATTGCAGAGGAAGTAAAATGAATCCAAAGTTCAACTTAAAAAAAAAAAAAATTAGTAGTAAATTAAATTTGTAACATGCAGCGATGGATTTCATATGCAAATTTCGTAAATGTATAAATTGAGATTATAAAGAAAATAGAGCATTACTAGAACTATAAAGGATCATATTTTGTGAAAGTAAAATTGATTTGAATTTGATGATCGATTTTAGTTTTGTATTTCAGACCAGGTTTTTTTCTAAGATAAATTTCATGTTGCACTAGCAGGCAGCGTATAAATTTGGAATTACTAGCAGCGCAGCGAAAGCGAGAGTAGGTGAGAGGGAGGGTAAGAAACACCGAAAAATACTTCAAATTCCAAAATATGGCTAATTTAGTAATTTTATAAGATATCCCAAATTTTGCATACCAGGGGGAAGCGGGAGGGGTAACAGCCCTTCCTTAAATGACTTGGCCATGAAATTTAAACCCTAGAATTATCTAAATGGCTGGTATGCGCATTATATGCGCATAATCCAACAAGGATAATGCGCATATAACCTATATAAAATTAACTAAGTTACAAAAATTTATTTAAAAAATGAACAATTATTAATAATTAATGAAATGCATAACTGTAATAATATGTGATATATAAATATTACTGAAATTATAATAACAGCAACAAAAATATTTTTATCGAAAATTTTACTCTGTATTATATAAAAGTGCCCAGTGTGGCATAAAGCTTAAAAATTGAGATTGGGGAAAATGGTAAATATATGTGTTTATGCCAACGTTGCTTTCTTTTTGGAGATGAATCATTGATTCTTAACCACAAGACGTGCTGTGCATTTTTAGTTAATAAAATATTTTAATGTACAAGAAAAAATTTTCAACTCGGACTTTTCAATTTTAATAAAACTTTTTCGGCCACTGTACTAAATAAATTTATTAATATTTTTCGAAAAAAATTATATTCGCTGAATGCAAACTAAAATACTGAAAAATAAATTTATTCACACTGAACGAATTTTTGGTCTGTCCACGTTTAGGAACGAACTGGACCAGTAAAACATATATTTTCATTACATATCCAAAATGTAAAAGATTCAGGTAACTTTTAGTGAAATTATCGTTGAACATACATTAAAAGGACTGTAGCGAGTTCGATTTTCATTGGATCATCTTCAGCAACTAACTTGAGTTGTAAAACATTAATTTTTACCATATATTTAAATTGTAAAGAAATCGCTTTTAAAAAGTTCAATCGTACAATACGCACATCATTAAAGGAGGTACAGCACGCGAATCAATTTTTCGACCACGTTCAGTAGGTGTAAATTTATCCGATCATAATAAGCAGCGAAAGTAGCCTGTAAGATCTTTATCTGTACTACGTATACAAATTCTAAAAATCTGAAGTGGGCAACATATGACTTTCCTTATATAATGTAATGAATTTACTACTTTTACAGTAAAAAAAATAGGTTTTCCTTATACTAGATACTAATATTCTTTCCAAGATATTGAATTTTCGACAATTAGTCGTCATTTTCATTGATATAGCGTCATTTTTATCCATTTGACGAGATTTTCGTTAATTTGGCAACATTTCAAAAAGTCGCCAAGTTGGCGACATTCCGCCAATTCGTCGCCAAAATCTCGCCAAGCGTTATGGACGAAGAAATAAGTTATTTTTACAGCAGGTAAATGACTATTGGCGTTCAAATACAAAAGTATTACTTAAAGTATATTTTTTCATGAATGGAACGAGCTAGATCCACTAGAATGATGTCACCCGATTTATCGCATGGTATTACATATGAAAAGTGAACATGTTTCTCAATAGGATACATATTTTTTTTAATTTTATATGACTTTTTGATAATTTTTTTGAAAAATGTACAATATCTCGAGAACGGTTCATGTTAGCGTTCCAAAATTTATGTCAATCGTTTTCTAATGAAAAATTACATAGGAAATGTCTATTTGCGTAACTTTAATAGCGGTTTTGATTTTTTGACGATTTTTTTAAAATTTCATTCGAAAATTTAAGGGGTTCTGAACATTCGGTTGCGTATAAAAACAATAGGCTTCCAGTGTTTACGGATTGCGATTTTAGTACCAAATTGTGTTCGAATCGGTCCATTTGATCGTCAGTTATCTGTGTCTGTCTGTGTGTCTGTGCAATGTATATATCCACTCTAACTCAACTTATAGACCGAATTTCATAAAATTTGGTAGGTAAGTGACTTGGGTATGACCCTGGTGCTGATTAGATTTTGGTATTAATCGGAAAAAACAACCTGCCTTTTTTACGAAATGGCCCTAAAAAATGTCATGTATCCACTCTAGCTAAAATACTAATTGACAAAATTTCACAAAATTTGGTAGAGAAGTTACTTGTGGGACACTGGCGCTGATTCGATTTTGGTACGATTCAGAAAAAAATATCCTGCCTTTTTTTTCAAAATGGCCCTCAAAAATCGTTAAAATCTAAAATAAAAAACTACGGATGTTCAACTATATCCATTAAATGCTTGTTTTATACGTAATTTTTAACGAAAAAGAATAAGACCAACCCCATTACACTAGGACCAGCCGTTCTGGAGTTATTTTAGTTTTTTGGTATTTTTTCTACGCCACCTTTGAAAATAAGTCCATTTACCAAATGAGAACAAAAATTGAATTAAAAGTGAATTAAATTTAATTTAAATAAAGATAATGTGGATATAAGTCTGCAGGTAAAGTCATGTGCTGTCCACGTCAGATTTTTACTATGATTTCCCAAACCGATTTTAGATAGAAGATTAAAGACAACCTCCGTGCTGACCTAGACAGTACTCTGCCTTTGAATCTTTGAATCACTTCAAGTCAAAAGTAAGAAACCTACTCACTTCGTTCCCTTGCTTCAATAATATTTTGTACTTTGAATATTTTTTCATTAAAAAATAAACATATAATCAACTTTTTTCATAACTGACTATGCAATTTAACGAAGCGAACCAGTTAAATACGAACCCTGTCAGGAGTTTTCGGCAAAATATCTACACATTATCACGTACGCTTTAAAAATCACTTCATGCATAGTTAGATATTTATTCCTTTATAAGTGTATAATTAGTTTCCCTGAAATATGTCAAAGTTCACTCTTCTCCATGCTTGACTTAAACATTAATTAACAGCTTGAGAGAGATATATATCCGGAAGTCCATTATGAAATTTAATGCCAAAGAATATTGGTGTGAGCAATCGAAACTAAGTATTTTCAGGAATTTAACATATTTTCACACACTTTGAGAATGCTACTAATTAGTAATGAATATTGAGATATCTGTTTAAACAGGGTCGTTATTGGAAAAATTGTATTTAGAAAATTTAGGTAGAACTGCACCCAAATGCTTTGTGTTAGTAAATAAATTATTTTAATTGACAGTTTTATCCAACCTCGCAGTGAAAATAATTTTAAATTGATATGCATTTTTGGATGTTAGTTGGGAAATATGTATTACATTAATTATCTTTGACAAGTAAGTTATTAGTAGGTTATTAGTAGTTAAGCCTGTCAAAGACATGGAAACAAACTAGCGCTTAAAAAATAAATTGCAACATTTTCCTAATAATAAGTTTTATTTTACTTATTGATATATGGTATTTGGTGTCGAAAATGTTGTCCTAATCAAAAATTTGCTTAGTTTGGTTCAGTTTCGTGGGTAATACTATAAAGATTTAGCATTCTGGTTGATCAAGGAGGGGTTTTCTGAAGGGTCAGGGTTGATAGACTCGTTAATTGCACTCTGTTGCAAAAAATATATGTACCCATCAGAAAGTGAACCACAACCACGAAACTCGGCATTTATGTATCATTTGTGGAAATATGCAAATAATAGTAAAGAACCTTTTATTTAGTAGCAAAACGAAGCAGAAAACGTTTTATTTAGTAAGGATGGCAATAAGAAGATGACACTTTAGTAAGTTGAACATCTTTCCCTGGTAGCTATACAAGCCGATATTCGGTGCAGCATAGAGTCAAATAAGTTGCTTATACCTTACTTTCGATTCCACCAACCATGTTACATTTGGTCAGCTAATTCAGTGGTATTTTCAGAAATCTGTAATTGCTGTTCCAACTTGTCCCAGAAGCGTTCTATTGGTGACAGGTCTGGCGACCTGGATGGCCATGGAAGAGTATTAAATCCTCAAAGATATTATTGCGAAAATCATATGTGGTCATATGTGATCGAGCGTTTTTTTTATTTTTCGTAATTAGAACCTGGATAGCTTGAGGGCATAGGCAGAACAATCGGATGCAGAATATTATCGACGCACAAGCGAACAGTCAGATTGGCTTGCAGAAACTAGAGGAAATCGGTTGTCTTACGAGATACCTCACCAGACTGTCACTTGTGATAGTCGTGTGCCGCTCAACAGAAATACAGGCCAGTTCTCCTCCACACATGTATACGACGGTCATCAGCACTGAAAGAGAAACGGAATTCATCGCTAAAGACAACATGCCTCCAAACACACTGTCCAGGCTGACCGAGCTTCGCATGAATCTAAACAGCTCTGTTTATATTGAGGGATCAGTAGTCAATAGAGGTTTATGTTTGAGTTTAATTCATAAGTGCATAATTATATATGTATAATATGTATCTATGTAATATAATTAATAAGTGCATAATAAGTGTGTAATTATTTTACCTGAAATATGTCAAAGTTCACGCTTCTCTATGTGTGTATGGTATGTGTGTAACAGTATGTGAGAAAGGTATCTGCCCGTCTATTTTAAACTTTAATGACAAAGCATATTAGTGTGAAGAACTGATACCAGGTACTTTTAATGATATAACACATTTCCATACACTTTGAGATTGCCTCTAATTATTAATGAACATTGGGATAACTATTGAAACAGACTTATCATTTGAAAAATCGTATTTATAACATTTGAGCAGACTTACCGAAATGCTTCGTGTAACAGATACCTTATTTAGCAAACAGTTTAGCCCAACCTCACAGCAAACGTTATTTTAACCTTTTGCTTACGGGTGGTTAGCAAAAGGTTAATCAGCGGCAATCCCAAACGAAGAACCTCTCAAAAAGACAAGTATTTGAAATACCCTATCCCAAACAGTTCGATCTCCCTTTGCAGACATTGGCGTCCATGGGCGCCAATGCCTTTTTGAGAGGTTCTTCGTTCGGGATAGATGTTGTCCTAACCGTAAGCAAAAGGTTAAATTCATATGAATTTTAGGATGCTAGTTGGCAAATACATAATACAAAAACTAAATTTGATAAATAATTATATGGTCATTTGAATTTTAGACTGTCACAGACGGGGAAACAAACCCTTAAAATAAAAGTTGTGAAGTTTTAACATTCTGTGTCAGATGGGGCCTTGTAGGGGTCTAAAAGGATCACCTCCTTTTGTCACCCCAGAAATCGACAACATGGCTCCATTAGGTTTTGTTACATGGTTGATACCATAAAATGTCAGTATTTTGATTGTCTAGCGAGGTGGATTTTTTAAAGAGCCTTTCAGACTCTTCAGAAAAACTTTTTTAATGTCCCCGAGGAAGAGGATCGCATATTCAGCTCCGTTAGGGTCTATCTGGTGAAAAATATTATAAATGAGCAAAGACGCAGTCTGTATGGTCTGGAAATACTATTCAACTTCCCAATTTTCTGGTCCAGGGGGGGGGGGGGGAGAAATCGAACATCCGACTCCTTTATCTTCTGTACTGTGGTCGATACTATAAGTTTGCAATGTTTCAGTCTTTTATGTCACAGAGGATTTTTTTAAGACTTGACGAGACCACTCCTGCCCCCCCCCCCCCCCTTTTGTTTTCACCGTTCTCCAGGAAAGGGGAATCGAAAATTTGGTTCTATTAGGTTCTGTCCGTTCTTGATGTATGTACAGGTTGAAGTCAAAGGAATGTTTATGGTGTGTTTGCAGTAACAAAAACATGCTAGATAATCATTATATAGGTTTTCGGAATCGGACTAAAGTGAGCATTCTCAAAGCTAGAAATGTACTTTCCCTGGAGCTAAAGGAATCTCAAAACCAGTTCTGCGCTTTTTAGTGCTTTGTAGAAAAGAAGAGTCAATGTCTTCAAAGGCCTTTAGAAAACTTGCTATGTATCTCAATTTTACTAATCTCGGTGGGACCTTGTGGGGATAGAAGGGCATATCCCAAGATATGTTTTACTGTTTTTACAAGATTTGTCAGTTTTCTTTCCATGAGTTAATGCTATGATACTTTTGTTGAAGGCGTATCTAAATTAATGAAACAGATATAAAAATAACAATACACGGAAAAAAAACAGTAAATAACAATACCCGGAAAGGACAGATAACTGCAGGAATAATTTCTCCAGCACTAAAGTATTAAACAGTTTTTTTTTTTTTTTTTTAATAATATGAAGCCAAGATTAGTCCTAGATATTGTAAACCCAAATAAAAAACTATATAAATACACATTTAAATAGTATCAGGGTTCGCCGACTATTTCCGTGTACTACAAATATGTGAACGTCTACATGTGATCAACGAAGTTTTTCATATAATGTACACGGCTTCTCATTTTAAGAAGATTGAATTCAGACAGTTTAGAAATGTCCTCTATTGGTCGGTTTTGTCGAACTTGATAATTTCAACATTCTTAAGTCCTACACGAATAATGCGGACCATTAAGGTGACTAGCGAAGTCAGTTCTATAATGAACATAGCTTCATATTAAAAAATGATTGAGTTCAGATAGTTTAAGGTCGCTCCCTATAGGCTGGATTCGTGACTATTATATTGGCTATTGCTGCCGGGTTAAATTACGAGCTCACTGTTTCTTAAATTCGATAACTAGTTGCATGGTATAATTGAATTCGTTCTTTGCCACAGAAGATGACAGAACTACGGCATATAGGAAGATGCTAAAGATCATATAAAGATGCCGATGCTCGTGACTGCAATGGACGTGAAATATCATTTTATAATTATTATATCAAGAGTGCGTAAAAGATTGTTATTGTTATCAGAAATTCCTCATAAGCTTGCAATAAAATATTATAAAAGATTAAAATATAAAATTACATTTCATATTTACTTCAAATACGTTAAATCTAAAAGTCTTTCCAATATGTCAAAGTTCAAACTATTCACCATATTGTCATGAACCGTATTCAACGACAATTTTTATTACAAAGTGTACTGCTCAAATGAATCAATACGACTGTCCATCCTAGGTATTTTTAGAAAGTTTTTGCGCAGAATTTCAGGCTGTCTCTAATTAGCATCGGTTATTTAGATTTAGATTTAAATCCTCTAATTATCGGGAAAATACTGTGTATTATAGATTCAAGCATCATTACCAAAATGTATAATCAGTGTATATAAATATTTTAAACGGTACTTTTTTCATTAGTTTCTCATTGAATAAATAATGCTCGATTTATCTTCGCTAAATGATGCTCGCAAGCAGAAATTGATTGCATGCTCTTTTTGAAATGTTATCAATAATGTTAGGTTATAAATTTTATTATTTTCTCTTGCTAAGTGCTATGTTTTGCATGTAAAAGTACATTTTATATATTTTATCACTCTGTGGTGAAGGAGATTTATGTAAAGAGCAGCTTGTATTTCGAGAAAACTTTTATCTGTAGTGGATGTAAATTTCATTGATTTGTTAATGCATTATCCATTTCGAACATTTTAATTTTCTAGAGGGTTCTGTTCTTAAAATTGGTAATTATTAAAACATAGAGCATAATGTTTTATATATATATATATATATATATATATATATATATTTATAAATTATTCTTAGTTAAGATTTTTGTTTTGTTCGTATATTTTCGTTTTCTCTTTTCTTTTAATTGTTTTCATTTCTTTCGGCTGTTTCAAATCTGTCATTCAAATTTAGGTTTCTTACATTTTTATTTTCATTAACGTATTATATGTTTATGTATACTGTCTATGTATGTTAGTGTGTGTCTATGTGGTTTTTTTTCTGTGTTTTTCCCAGTCGTCCCTTGTAACTGCTTTGCATCTTATGGGTAAGATGTACGGCCTGAGTAATGAAAGAAAACACATCCTCGTCCACGGGATAGAACTTAACGGAACCGGATTTTAGATTTTCCCCTTGGGGGTGGAGAAAAAGTGGAGTTCTCGGAAAAATATTTCTAGACTCTTCAAAAGTTCTCTGTGACTTAGAAGGTGGAATCTTTATAGAATACGAGGCAGAATCTATCTGAGACAATTTTTAATTAAGATGAGAATTATTGACATTAAATGCCACACAATTTTAAAGTAATAATATTTATTAAAGAAGATGCTATTTAATATTTTATATAGAAGAAAAATGTTAATTATCATTGTTATAAGAATGTTAATTCACGTGTTATTGACTGGCTTAAATACTGATAAAATAATAATAACCCCCCCTCTCAACAACGAAATTTTGGAAATTTATGAAACTTTTTATAAACTTCAGACTTTTAAAATGGAACAATTTTTCCTTAGCAGTGAAAACAAACGTGGTCTTCATTTTGTTTTGTATCTTTAACTGGAATCCTCGAGCTTTCATTTAAGAAACTGTACCCATGTTAACTGAATTAGCAAACGAAACGGAATAAACTGCATTTAAAAATTTCCGACATGAAAACGAAAAAGTGCGATAAAGTTTCGTTCTGTCGCAAGATAAAAAGAACATAAGGTTTTTATTATTTTATTCGAACTGTTTTCAAGAACATTGCGCGATTTTCCTCTTTATCTGCAGAATGTTATGTCTTAGTTAAGAATACGATTTGGAAAAATAAATTCTCTCTTTTGTCACTGTGCCAAGAACTTTCGTAGTCAGAACACTGGTTCTTATGATTTTAAGTTTTGTTGAAAATAATGAAACGCTGTTTACATTTTCAAGCAAAATAATTTTTTAAAGTAGGAAGTATGATTGAGAGTATTTTTAGTGATTTTATTACATTTTTACTTTCTCATACTATGTAATATAGTTTAGAAAAAAGTATTGTTTTCACGAAAATTTTCGAATTCGAGATTGTGATGCCAATATATGTTACTATTTTTGGAGTTGTGTCTGTCTGCATGTCTAAATGTCTGTGGTCGATTTGTTGTGTACCTGATAGGGACTACAAATATTAATGTATTTTCACAAAACTTTATGTATATCCGGCTTTGTTATCGAAAAATCTAGAACTAGATAAAATTTTTTAAATTCGAGCAAAAATATCGAAATTTATTCGAAAGTTTATATATTTTTTAACATGGCAGCATAGGACAAAATTTGATGTAATCGTACATGAAACGGTTTATTTATAGCTGAAAGATCACAAGATTTGATAGTTTTAATCACTGTTGTAAAAAATAACCGAGATCCATTTTTTTGTTCGTCACTCCGACTCGCATGGGGGGTAAGTTACGCCCTCCGGGGGATACATTGTCAAGTATGGTATCAATCGAAATATTTTTTCAAGCCCTTTAAGGTGAAGGGTAACACGCTGTAATGGTAGCCATTTAGACTCATGGCACCAATTTTTCAAAAAATGTCTTTCAAAATTTGAAAAAAAAAATAAATAAATAAAATAAAATAAAATAAAATAAAGAAAAAGATACAAAAAATTGATTCTGGTATGAAAAGGTCATGATGTGCCAAACTCCAGTTAATTATAAAAGTTAGGCTAGTGCTGAAATACAAGTACTTAAATATAAGCGATGATAACAAATAATCGAACTGTTGTCATGACGTAACATTGCTTTCCGATAAAATAATTTTAAAGTACAAGTTTAATGTATATATATAATAATCATTTATATATATTTAATAGTCATATATAATTTTAATGTATTTATAATAGTAATTTGTATATTCGTTAATACTATTTTACAGTAATTGGCTTCTCCAAATAATAAGATTAATTTTCAATAAATATCGCTTTTACAATATGTATATATTTTAATGTTCATCTCTTTTCATGCAAGTTGATCATGATTAAAATATTCAGTTGGTACCATTACAAATTTATTTTATCCTTTGTTTTTATTGAAAATATTTTTTCAGTAGTTAGATTTTTATGCAATCTCGTAATCTCTCGTTTTAAGTAATCTCCGTTTAAAGCCTTCAGCAGAGCCATTTACTGGTTTAAAGTGAATTAAGTTTGGTACTTGTCATAAGGTACATTGTCCTTACCCAAATTACTTTACCAAGACTTACCTTGGATGCCTTCACTAAGGGTGGAGCATGGAGAAACAAAACACACAAGATATAAATTAAACACTCTTATTATAATTGATCAATTACTTTAATATTTAATTTCATATGTATATATAGATAGATCTTGATTATTAAGATTATTCATAAATCCTTTTTTTAGACATATATATCTCTAAAAACATTTAATTAACACATTTACAACATATAATTTGATTGACATATATATTTAGCACACATTAATTACTATTAGCTACCGAAAATCTGAGTAGTTCTTTTATTTAAACTACCAGAGCTCGTTATTTCGATAGGTTCGTACGACCTGATTGTTAATTATACGCTACGTGTTGATGTGCCTTCCGTTATAACTAGTGACAATTGTAAATACATAAATACCTATTCTCTTGCTTTTTGACACTTAATCGCGCCATCAGTATGCTGGATGCCTGCGTATATTTTGATACGCCAGTATTTCACTATACATATGATACAATTACACATCACATTGTTGGGCCACGCTTTCTTTATGCGCTCACAGTAGATCTGCATTTACAGTACTCATTATCTTGCTTGGTATTCGTAATTGCAATGTCAACATGTCGTACAAGTATCGTACGACAGTATTTACTTAATTATACTCTTTAGAACAAACAAAATGGATTTTCGTGTCAAAATGAATCTGCTTTTAAAAGCACTCACTGAGGAATGTACTCATTCCTCTTCGGGTTTGATTTGTTGATTCTCTAGCACTGACGAATGGGACTCTGCATATCTTCGAAACAGCTGTATGCTGTATTATTGTGTAATTTGTGCTTATATACGTTACTCAAGTTTTCTCCATCTTAGAGCACCTTCTCATTCTGTTCCAGTCATGAAATATTTCATATATACGTCACTGCTAGAAAACATATTCATATTTCGGTTTGGTTTTAATCAGCGAGAGCGTTTTAATAAATGAGGTAACAAGATCGATATCATGATTCATGTCTTTACACTAATATAAAGATAGTCAGTAACTTACGTGGACACACGTTACTATTCTCACTATAATCAATACTTTTCCAGGCATTTGTTCCATCGTGACAAGTATGGATCCTAGACCTGAAGAAATCAGCGTCCAGATTCTGCAACCAAGACATTATAGCTTGTTGAAATTGATTGTCGGTTGAATATCGGTTTTCAGCCAGGTATTTCTTCAAAGGTGTGAAGAGATGGACATTACTGGAAGTCATGTCGAATCTGTAAGGTGGGCGCTCAATAACCCGTCCCCCAATAACATTGCTGTAATAGTTCACTCGTACGGTTGGCAGTGTGAAGTTTGGCATTATTACGAAGCATACACTTTAACAAATTGGCAATGCATTTCATCTGGTGTTATTCCCTGAACTTGTAGAAATCTTGTCACACTACGGATCTCAACGCATGATTATGTTTCCATTTTAAACGTTTGTTAAACATGTGCCTGATATTTGCTGGACAGAGGAAATAGAGATTTAAGTAATTTATAGTATTATATCCATTCAATATAGAATTCCATACGCGTAACAGGCTTTGTTACTTTATTTAATGAAAATACCCTGTGTGTTATATAAGCTTTTTATTTTACAATATTCTTTTGTTATAGTGATGTCAACAGATTCCTTTTAAACCTCCAGCATGACAGCCATTGATTTGCTTGCTTCTATTTCGATTTCAAGAATTTTACTCTGGCATGTAAAGAAACACGTTGCTGGAAAGCACAAAATGAAATGGAATTGATATTGTAAAATGTGAATTTTATCACCGATATATGCCATTTTATTATTCTATGTTGTCAGTGAAAATAAACATTATGGACTTTTTTATTTGTGGCGGAAAATATTTATAGTATTGTTTTCATTAAATTTTTTGAATATTTATTTCTCGGCATCTGTATAGAGTTATTGGAGGATGACTGAAGAGAATATAGCACCTAATTCTGGAGGAGATTTAAGTAGTTTACTAAGGAGTTTCACTTTTGGTTCAAAATTTTTTCTTGAAATATTTATTTCTGAGGATAAGCTATAGATAGAGCTTATATAATGATTAATGCGAATTCAAAATTAAATTTTGGAGGAGATAGAGATGTTTGATGAAGATTTCTACTCCAGATTCTTTGTCATCTCCTGTTTAAAAATATTCTTTTAACACTTATTTCTCAAAAATGGCTATAGATAGATCTAAGACGATAATTGATATGGATGTAATATAAAATTTTAGAAAAGATAGAGGTTTTCATAAAGGAATTCTACTTCTGGTTACTTACAATTCCAGTTCACATATTTTTGAAACATCTATTTCTCAAGACATGCTATATAGAGCTGAGATGAGGACTGATATGAATTAATCATCATTCTGGAAGATGTAGAGTGGTTTACTAAGGATTTCTACTTAAGAGTTACAAATTTTTCTTCTATCTATTTCTTAAGATAGGCTATATATAGAGCTTAGTTGATAACTGGTATTTTGGGGGAGGAGGAGTGGTTTACTAAGGATATCGTCTTCCCATTCTTAAGACACTTCCATTTCAGATGTTTTTTCTTGGAACATCTGTTTCTTAAGAGGGGTTGGAGAAGATAGAGCTGAAATGCTGGTTGATATGCACACTCCCGATGTAGAAAGAACTGCAAAAATGGATATTCTGCGTGAGTTCTTATCCATGTGTAAATATCTATGTGTAAATCTCATGTCTATATTTTTGCGTTTTGTTTTAAAGTTGAACAATTTACCTTTTTTTCCCCATAATTTGAGCAACGATAAAAGACAATGTATTTAATCTATATAGTAATTGTCTAACGTGTTTGTGTCTCCTAAGACCCTCCAGAGGCCTCCTGGTGGTTTAAAAGACTGAATATTTGCACACTTATAGTAACAAAGGACAAATAAATGACAAAACCTAAAGGAGTAGGATTTTCGATCCTTCCCCCGAGAGGCTAACAAAACAGTTTATTTTTCAAAAACCATTTTTCAGACCCTCTATAAGTGCCATTAGTAATTTAAAAGGCCGAATCTTTACACACTTATAGTATTCCCGGCTGTCCAAATAGATACTCTAAGTCCTCTGGACGAGTCGGACGGCCTGGGGCTTTCACACTTATAGTATTCCGGCCACACATCTTGCTACAGTAAGCCTCCGGATCTGTCGTGTGGTCTGAGTTTTTTACACTTATAGTATCTTCTTCCGGCCTCTCTTAATACTGCTGTAAGCCCCTGGGCCAGTTTAGTGATCTGGGTCTTCAACACTTATAGTATCTACCACGTAACAGAACCTAACTGAGGTAAATTTCCGACTCCCCCCGGGGATGGTGAACAAAAGTGGCTTTACGAAAAGTCGTTTCAAACTCTCCATAAGCCGCGTTGGAATCAGACCTCGGAATCTTACCTAGGAATCAGACTTTTTATACACTTATAGTATCGACAAAGAGACAGAACTTAATTGAGCCAAATATCTGATCCCCTTCCCCCGGCCCCCGAGAGGTAACATATAGGTTTGTTTTAATAGTTTTACCATCCTTCTGAATGACCTTGGTGAATCAGAAGGCTGAATATTTTCACATTTATAGTATCGACCATGGAACATCACTTAAAGGAACTAGAAGGCTGAAACTTTACACACTTATATCATTGATGCTCAAGTCCTCAGGACGAGCCGGACGGTCTGGGTCTTCAACACTTATATCATTGACAACGAATTCTGTATTTCCCATGGCTGTCTCTTGTAACTGCTCTACACTCTTTTGGTGAATTGGACGGCCTGGAAAATAATAAATAAAGTATCGACCATGAATAATAAATATAAGTAATAAATAAAGTATCAACTACGAGAAAATCCTGAGTCAATTTTTGTATATAAGGACTATATTCTAGGTGAAGAGCTATAAATTATTAAAGAAAATATAACCTATTATAAAACGCTGCAATTTAATTTTTAAAAGTGTTAGTTTACCTGTCTTTGGCAGATTTATATATTAGTATCTTAAGAATTAATTGATTGTTAACAATATATCCCATCTTTTCTCTGTTATTAGTACATTTTATAACTTCCACTATATTTCATTGATCTAAATTTTCAGCGATCTATCTCATTTCAGTGATCTAACTCATATCAAACTCTGCGTTTACAACTCGTTTGTGTAGTGCTATATTGAAACAATTCTTATATCCTCTGAAATGCCTGCTATGTGACAGCTAGTGCTTTGTTTCCATTTGAATTCAAAGACTTTCACTTTAATATTCAATAGAACGTGTTGGAAAAAAGTACAGAAAGTACATTTGACATTGTGGAAGTAAAAATTTTCCAACGTGAAAATCCAATCCCGAATTTCATTCCTAAGCTTCTACTAAAATTTCCTATGTGCTATTTTCATCGTATCTTTTATTTTCTGAATTGAATGTGTCGTCAATGAGTTACATAATTATTGTTAGTTAGTTCAACAAAGGCGTATGGGATAGATGATACATCAGGTTGAGAGTAATACATGGCATTTTATTTACACACCTTCGCTACCTTTTGTGCTAATAAAATCAGTATAATCAAGTTTGTTGGTATATTTTATACTTTGAACTAACATAAATTTGCATGAATATACTGTGGGTAATAATTATCCACAATGACAATATAGTTTTTTTTATTTTTGAAAATATTATAAATACGTTTTCTTATCCTAAAATACATTTTAATAGGGGATGTGGCAACAAATAAAGTTTTAAACAATTTTGACATTTATTTGCTTCAGAAAATGTAATGTGCAATTAAAAATGTGAAACAAATTTCAGGGATAAATAATGCGCTCCCACATACATCTTATAGGTGCTTTAGTTGTTTTATAGGAAGCACAGATAGGAAACGATCGGTGTTTTCTATAATACACTAGGTGTATTGTTCTTAAAGTACATATTACAGTATAATAAGTGTTTTTACTGTTTTAATTATTGATATTTTTTATATTTACAAAGCCTTGCCATTCCAGCCAAGACTTGAACTACGGTTCAGTGCACTGGCTAAACGACTTTCACCGAATTGAGCTGCTGGTATGAAGCAGCAAGGTCTTATCGTCAAAGCGGACTCTACATTCTATTCCCTCTAATGTCAGATTGACGTGCAATTTGACAATCTGACTGACCACCTCCTGCTACTTTTGTCTCGGGTTACCGTCTTGATGCTATCTTTTTTATTTTCTAGATTATTCTGCAGATGCAACTTTGCATTATCTGCAAGATTAGCTTCTTCAGTGGTTGCTGGCCTGCTGATTTGAAATTAGCTACTTAGTAATACAGTGTCAATTGAATCCGTGCTAGTCGTACTAGAGTCACTTTGAGACTCTCGACATCAATGAACTGACCTGCAGGGTTAATTTGTCCGGGCGCCACAGAGAACCTTGCTGTACTGGACAAAAAGTCTAACCACGAATCTTCGTACTGGCCAGCCGACTGCAAGCTCTTATTGTCGAATTAGACTCTGGAAATTAACGAGTACAGACCTACATTGAACGAAAAATAACCATCGCAAGTAACCTTACTACTTTTACTCCGTTACTACCTAACCCTGATAATCATAATTTTCTTTGAATTTGAATATTGAACTCGAATATAAATTACCTTAATATATTTTAAATAAATTATTCTTATTTATTAGACTAAATTTACAGCTCTTGTTGCAATTTCATCTCTGTAATATTTTCCCTAGTTTTCCACCTATTTAATGTAAAATATTGTTTATTAAAGATGCTGCAAAAATTGCGAAACACGGGAATATTAAATTTATTATTTAATTATAGGCTGTATTGACTTGGTTCAAAATAGTTATATTCTGCAAGATTTTTTTTCTATCTAACTAACGATACAAAAATAAAGGAGAGAAATATAATGGCATTATTTTTTCTTGAGTTATCAAAAATTGATTTTATTCATACCAGTGCTGTTAATTACAAATTTTTTCAGCATCACTGTTTTTTTTTTCATAAAAGATATACATTTACAAGAAAATGCAGCATGTGTTGAACCAAAAAAAAAAATAAAAGTGTGTGTGGATCAGTTTCGTTTTGAAAAGACACCTAATATTTTTTTTTATTCTAAGTGTAAATTTCCGATATCAAATTTAAAATTTTTTCATACATCTTTCGCAGTAAAATATTATACAGTTTTTTTTTTATAATTTATAAAGAAAAATTGTTGTAAGGTGAGATGAAGTTGCATCCTGAAACAACGTTAAGGAAATTCGATTGTCTGAGATGTAGTACTATGTTGAGGGGGGGGGGGTAAAAATTGTGCTATTTTAAAAATGTTTCGTAATAAATTTCAAGTAATGGTGTCATTTAATTTATAGTAGACAGTATATGCATAGCACGCCAATGCAGTGGATAATAAAACGAAAATTTCATTTACAATACTTAGTTGCAGACAATTTACAAAAAAGTGTAGTTCGTAGGCGAAAAAGAGATTTTTTTATGCTATTTTTACTGCAATAATTTTAAAGATTAACCGAAATATCGAAAAAGAAATCACAACACTTCAGTTCTGAAAAGGTACAAACTGAAAAATATTGCATAAATTGAATGATAATGCTGTCTAGAGCTGTCTAACGAACAGCTGGCAAAATAAGTTTTGTGGGCAGCGAACCCTGAATAACCAATACGCGCATATAGGCCGCTGCATTGAGAGAACTTAGCAAAGTTTTCGTACTGGGTTTTAGACAATGAGTTTAAATTTATTTTTCTTCTCATACTTCGTGCTATTAAATGATTAATGTATAAGGTATCGCCTTGAAAAGCAAGACTGACCGTAGTTCGTTATACATATTTAATACGGATACTTACATTTGTAATTATTACCTATCCATTATTGACTACCATGAGTTGCGAAACTAAGTGCGCATTCCCAGATGTATGTAAAATTTATAGTTGTTGACCATGCTTCTAGATTTTATGAACAGCTTATTAGTAGTCGTTGGAAACGAATGCAAGAAATAAATTATTAAATGGAATGCCTAATTCAGGGGGTAAAATGAATATGACATGTCTCCTGCTTAGCTGCCAAAGGATGTGCGTAAAGACCCTTGCTGCCCCAACTGGGAATCGAACCCTGGATCTCCGAACTGGACAGCCTACACTCTACCGTTGAGCTATTGGGACGATATTGCAAGCTCTTATCCTTGAAGTGGACTCTGCATTCACCACCTTCTAATGTCAGATTGCAGGGCAAATGACAACCTGATTGACCACCTCCTGCTCTTTTTACCTCAGGTTAGCCTCCTGATAGTACTATTTTTACTCGTGTTATAACATGGGTATATAGAATCCCGCGTGGTCGTTATCCTCTCACTTTGAAATCTGCGCTCCACATTCAAGAGTCCACGGAATCCATGCTAGTCGTACTGAAGTCACTTTCAGATCTCTGACATCATGCACTAACCTACAGGGGTTAATTCGTTCGGAAGCAATTGCAAAGAATATTGTTGCCCCAACCGGGAATCGAACCCTGGATCTCCGAACTGGCCAGCCGACACGCTACCGTTTAACTACTGGGACAATATTGCAAGTTCTTATCCTTGAAGTAGACTTTACAGGTGTTTGTTTCAGTGTCAAGAAATACAAGGCTCAAATAGGCTGACCATGCTTACAACATTAGTGCTAGAAACATACATCCAATTGGAATTTTTTTTTGAATCGTAAGGAAAGTTTATTCAAAATATTTTCAAAACTGGGAGAGGTATTTGCATAAAAATATGAAATATAACTTTTATGCTGCACTTTTTATGTACAACGTTCAATTACTCGAAAAATGTGTATAAACTTTGCAAAGAACTTTGCTGTCCAAATCGTGAGTCGAATCTACAGACGGGCCGATGCTCTACCGTTGAGTAACTGGGACGAAATTGCAAGCTCTTATTATCGAAGTGGACTCTGCATTCTCCTCAACTCTAATATCAGATTGACGTGCAACTAACAACCAGATTGACCATCTCCTGCTGTTTTTATCTCAGGTTAGTCCCCTGCTGTTATTTTTATCTTCCAAGTTAGCATCCTGCGTAGTCGCTAGCCCCCATTTTAAATTGATATTCAATATTCCAAACTCCACGGAATCTGTGCTAGTTGTACTAGGGTCACTTTTAGACCGACATCTTTGCACTTACTTACAGGGTTGATTTGTTCGGGCGTCATTTCAAAGAACCTTGTTGTCCCAATCGGTAATCGAACTACAGATCTTCTTACTGCCTAGCCGACGCTCTACCGTTGAGCTACTGTGACGGAATTGCTAGCTCTTACTCTGTTGAAGTGGACTCTACAACTTCTATGCAATAATTAGCTAATTTGGCATATGTACCTATAAAAAAAGCGAGGCGAATAAATCTAAATATTTGATTCATACCGAAATATCGCTCGTTGCATCAAGTAATTTTTGAAACAATTGAGGGACTATCTACAAAATAAAGCATTTGTGTACTTTGGGTGAGTACTTCTTTTTCTTGCAAACTATTATTAAATTGATATATGGTCCCTCAAACTTATCTGATGAATATCACTACGGATTTCTTACTCAGAACTGTCAATTTTAATAATGGGTTCCTTATTTTATGCAAATTTTACAAATAATCGAACTTTTTCACCTAGAGGACTATATAGAGATTTTTCAGTATTTCTAAAGTAAAATAGTGAAATAACACATTGATATAGCTATTTTGTGATTTTTTGCTCATATTTGTAGTCAGTTTATCATTTTCGCTAATTAATAAACGTTTATAACGTAGAAAAAAATAAGACAAATTAGAATTTTCTATTAACACGATAGAACAAAAAATCTTCAAGAATAAGGATGTCAAATTTCATGGAATTCGATTATTTCGAATGATATCACACTCCGAGTGGGAAATTAAAATTTTAAAATCCTCATAAAGGGCTTGTGATAATTTCTTAAATGTTATGTCCATTTATATCTGCTTAAATGCACTAGCAAAGTACTCACTTATTTAACTGTGATGATATTTACATTTTTTGAGGGGGTTTCTCCATATTTGGTCTAAAACGCGTTATATCAACTTACAAAATGAAGACGTATGTTATCATTTTCTAAGTTATGACATTCACAATAGACAGAAAAATATTGTTAAATTTCATTAAAAATGCTAAAATTATTTGTCAACGTACAAAACTGCACTCTTCTTCTGTTTGTTTCATTTGGTTTCATACCTTTCTAGAATTTTCTTTTAACTATTTGTTTTTCAAATTAACAACACTAATCGTTTTAAAGCATTTGAGCATTCAACATAAATTTTCCTACTTTTACTGTTGTAATCACTTTGTTTCATTTTTCCTAAAAATGTTTCTTTCTTACCTCAAGAATCGACTGATACATTTAATCCACTGTCTTATCCTGCTAGTAACAAAGCATTGTCATTTCCAGATTATTCAAAACAAAAATATGAGTGAATATATACAGAGTGTTCCAAAAACATCGACCTCGGCTTTTATTCCTTTAATATTGATCTGAGACATATATAATAAATTACAAAGTTGCGTAAAAAAAGGTACAGAATTTTATGAGACCAATAAAAATCTTCAGGGGATTAAATTTGAAGAAATACAACATTTAAATTTTTATACGACCCCGTACAAAAACATTTCCAATGAGTAAAATATGCCCCATACACTAATAAGGTAATGTACAAAATTTCATCATATTACAATGTAAATGTTTACAGCATGAGTGCAAATGACGCAAAGCAGAAATGCATCACAGACAAATAATATCTGCCGCTTATCTTTAATGGAACTTTGGCATGGGTGGAAAAAATTTTAAACGAGCCTTGAAATCTTTGTGTAAAGTTTTTATTTCTACACAGTGTAGATACTTTTGTACCAATAAATAGCAAAATTATTATTTATTTATGTAATCATTTTTTTTTCGGAATTTGTGTATGACCCCTGAAACGCGATCTGTCAACATGATTCCCCCCCCCCCCTCTGACATTTTTGTCTTTTCATATATCTGGGATTTTTTATTATAAAATGCTGAAACTTTGTACATCACCTTATTAGTGTATGGGACACATTTTACTCATTGGAAATGGTTTTGTACGGGGCTGTATAAAAATTTAAATTTTGTATTTCTTAAAATTTAATTCCCTTGAAAATTTTAATTGATGTCATAAAATTTTGTACCTTTTTTTACGCAACTTTGTAATTTGTTATATGTGTCTAAGATCAATATATTTAAGGAATAAAAGCCGAGGTCAATGTTTTTGGGACACTCTGTATACACACAATATTTGTCAGACTTTATCATTTAATAAGGAATCTGGAATATCACATTCATAATTATTGACTGCCTGGTGTTAGGGGACTAAATGTGTGACTGCATTCCTAGACGCTTTCACTATTCCAAATGACTGGCCGTACTTCAAGATATTATTAGATCAAATGAAAAGCTTATTGGTTGTCAGTGGAAACGGACAGATGTTTGAAATTAACCGAAAATATTTAGAGTGTGAATCTCCATTCGACTTTATAACATACTCACATTCCTTAGTATTTAGTTTTATATGTAATACAATCATATTCGAATGAAAAACATTATTATTTTTTTTTCAAATTACGTACCCAACTTAAATATCATTTGGCTTTTTTTTAATGTTTCCATTTTCAAGATTGCAACATCTTTGTGACAGCAATAAGTTATATGCTTTTGAATTATGTGTATTATAAATACTATTTGGCTACAATTGACTTGTGACATTCCTTGTTACCGGTATCGTAGCGGCTGTGTAGCACATCATATGTGGAAAAGATGCAGGGGGGTTCTTTAAGTTAGTGATTTCTGCATATAGCAGGGGAATTGGTTACGCTTACCACGCTAGGGAAAATTCAGTTAATTGTGTTGTTAGGAGTTGCGCTCCGGAAGGTAGTATTAGTTGGATAGGTGTTTTTAAGCGATGGATTTGCAATGAGTGATACCTTCGATATGAGTTTTGTAAGAGTTTTGTGAGAGCTTCGTTGGCAAGTCAGTATGTGCTTGATCGACGTATGTGCTTGATCATCAGTATGTGCTTGATCATCAGTATGTACTTAACGTCAATCTTGATAGATTGACGTTAAAAAACTTCGATTGTATTGGAATACGTTGTCCCTACCGTCTTATTGCTGAAATGTTTTGAATCAGAAATATCACAGTAAAAGCTTAATCGCAGATTGTGTTAGCTGACGTGGTTTTTGTGCAGGTACCATCGTTGCTTTTGGCCAACATTCTAAGTTCTCTATGTAAAACTATGAGCCAGAGGTCGCCGAATCTTCATGAGCTAGTTTAGCCAAGAGAGTTTCTTACGATACGTCGAATAGCGATTTGTTCCTTAAACAATATGAAAATTCGGCTTGGGGTGAAAACGATTCGTTTATTTCAAGAGTTTCAATCCTAAACGAAAATCTTTCTAAGAGTGGTAGGGTTGATTTTGGATTATATTAGCTCTGTTGATACAAAGAATAAAGTTGGAAGATTCTCAACGCTGGTGTACTGTTGTGAGCCTGGAGGCAAAACAGTCCATTAAGACAGTCCCCAAATTCTTTTCTGTGGACCATTCGATCATTTTCCATTTATTTAAACAATTCCCAACAAGTGGGACAGTTGTCCAGGAAGTTTTTCAGCTGAAACAATCTTTGATGATCAGTGCATCCATTTACCAACTAGTAAACTGAGATCCATTGTACACTTAATCGTATGGGACATGGGTTTTCTATACAATGATGTTTGTGAGCTATTTAACTCTGCAGTTTACATGTAGTGAATCGCCGAGGTCTTAAAATAATGAATTTAGATTTTTCTATGATTCCTACGATTTAGAACATCAGAATATTTTCCTGCATAGAAAAAACATGAATTGAGAAATTTATGCACACATGTAGTTAGACTTCAATCTGAAATATTAAAATAACAGATAAAACCAAGGACAAAACTTTTTTTTAAAAAACGAAAGGTCTTTTATTTAACATCCAAAAAGACGTACAAAATATTGTTAAAAACTGCCAGAGCGCTTTCGGAAGTATATATGCCCTTCATCAGTGGCTACATGAGTGGTAAAAGCATGGAATGTTTATATTATATAACAATCCTCGTAGTATTCTTCTTTATGAATCCCTGTTTATTTATATTTACCGTGAATCAATTTGTAATTTTGATCCTGTTCAAATTTTAAGTTATGCTTGGCGACTCATTTTCGACTCTATGCAATTCAAATCTCTTAAAAGTTATTACTCATGTAGCCACTGATGAAGGGCGTATATACGTCCAAAAGCGCTCTGGCAGTTTTTAACAATAATTTGTACGTCTTTTAGGATGTTAAATAAAAGACCTTTTGTTTTTTGAAAAAACGTTTTGTCCTTGGTTTTATCTATTGCATGCAGACGTGATACCAATCTTGATTATTAAAATAACATTCTAACGTCTCCTCTTCCACTACAGAAAAAATACCACAGTCCTAGTAGCTCAAAAGATTAAGAGTCGACTGGTCATTTGGATATCCAGTTTCGAATCCTGGTTGTGACATGAATTATTTACAAGGGATAAACAGTTTCACTTTCTATATTTATGTCCATTAGAAGATTGTAGAGATCACTTACAGTATTAGAAATAATAATATGTTCATGAACCTTGATGGTTATCATCGTATGGCCAGTTTAAAGATACCGAATCTTGGTTCATGTGATATTTTTAAGGGACACTTCTTACAATGAACAAAGGGTCACTTTTTACAAGGGACACTTTTATTGTAAGAGTTAAGAATGTTGTCAAGTATGGGACACGAGTTACTTACAAAATTCAAAAAGTATCATTCTATATTCATGTTCAATAGAAAAGGTTTGAAGAGATCAGTTTAATTATACAGGTAAGAGATAAGAAGTTCGTCCTGGTACCTTGGTGGGTAGACTGTCGTCTGGCCCGTTCTAGAATCAGTTGTATGAATCCCAGTTGAGACGAGTTATTGACAAGGGACACAAAGTATATTTTTTAATATTCATGTTCAATAAATGGAGAAGTCACTTTCATTATAAGAAATAAGAATTTCGTCTCAGTGCCATCCATGATGGGAACCGTCGTCTGGCCATTTTGAAGATCCTGAATCCCTTATAGAATTTGAGCTATATTTACAAGTGATAAACAGCTTCAATTCCCATATTTAGATTTAATAAAACGATTTTGTAGAGATAAGTTTTCCATTGTAAGAGATAAATTTCTCACCACAGTACTTATAAGGTAGACAGTCATTTGGTTAGTTAAAAGATCAGAGGTTCGAATCTCGGTAAAGTCTTTGGTTCTTTATAATAAGGCCCAAATAATTAAACTCTGAAGGCTAGTTACAGTGATAACCGTGTTCTGAAAAATACAAAGTTGTGCTTTATCCAAGGAGCTTACGATTTAGCGATTCTCAATATATTACAATAGCGATTTTCACTACAGAAGTATTAGGACGCGCAAGAAAGAGTAAAAGATAAGGCTGTCGTTTCGATTGGAAGCTTAACTTTGATCTGAAATTTGAAGGAGGAGTGTATAGCGTTCACTTTTACTGTAAGAGATAAGAACTTTGTTGTAATAACTTAATGGGCAGAACATTATTTGGTAAGTTCCGAGGTTCACATCCTGATTCGAACTTGAGCTCTTTATCGATTATGTTATTCATTATCTCTCTCAAATTTTTATGTAAAACAGAAACCTATTTAATATTACACTGGTTTCCAAAATTTAAGCACAGACGGTGAAATCAACAAAAATGGAAAAGTAAAACTTTGGTTAATTCAAAATTGTACATGAAGGTGGAAAATGTGTTTATGCATTAAAGAAAACAAGAATTGTGTACAAAGATGAAAAAAATATTTACTTTTCGCAGGTTATATGATGACGTAACATAGAATTCATTAACAAAAGGATGTATTAAAGTCAGACAAACCAAACAAAACGTACATTAATATGGTATGTGACCACCCCGAACAAGTGTCCCCCGGTCACTTGTTCGGGGTCCTTCACACAAACTTTACAACGATTTTTCATGCTTTCAATGAGGTGATCAATCATCGCAGATGCGAGAAATTGCCATTCCTCCAATAGGGCAGTTTCCAACTCTCTGAGACTAGCTGGAGGAGATGAACGTGCAGAGACAGCATGCCCGAGGGCATCCCAAATGTTTTCAATGGGATTAAGGTAGAGGGAATACGCCAGCCACTCCATACGAGAAATGCTCTCACTTTCTAGGTATTTGTCAACGATGTTAGCTCGATGGGGACGGACGTTATCGCCCATAGGGAGGAAATCAGAACCAACTGCTGCAGCGTAGAGTCTCGCAATGGGGTCTAGGACTTCATTCCGATACCGCGCAGCCGTCACAGAATAGCCATTAAAGATGTGCTTCTCTGTGCGATATCCTATTGAAATTCCAGCCCACACCATGATGCTGCCACTTCTGAATGCGTGATGTTCGATGATGTTTTTGGCCTGATTGCGTGAGCCTCGTTCTCCCCAGACACCGCTGATCATCTGATTCCATGGCAAATCTGGACTCGTTCATGAACAGGACGTTGCACCAATCTGAGACAATTCAATTGGCATGTTGAGGACGCCAATTTAACCTTGCCCCTCTGGGTTGGACGGTTAGAGGAACACATAAAGGTGATACTCGGGCGTACAGTCCCTTTACGTGGAGCCTTCGGTGCACAGTACTGGCAGATATTGCCTTTCCAAGTGCAGCTGCAACCATGGATGTAACAGTTGTGGAGGTCGGCCGTGGATTCCGCTTGGCTACATAGAAATATACCGATCATCAGAGGGGGTGGTAACTCTTGGACGACCTGACACAGGTCTCCAGACAACTGTATGACTTGTTTGGAATTGTTTCCATAATCGTGAAATTACCGAATGATCAACGCTAAAGAAAATAGCAACATCTTTGATTGACTGTCCTGCTTCAATGCGTCCGACAACAGGACAGCGCTCACTATCTGTCATTCGCCTTCTTTCAGTCATAGAAACACGAATATCATCAAAATTAATCCTACAAAAGTCATAAACACTTCATATCAGCATTTAATAGCACCTTTTCAAACCCTTCAGAATGGTGGCGTCTTTCAACGACTGCCTAATTAGAATATACATTCAATCGTCATTGGCTGTTACGTACGATATTTGCATACTGTCATCTACGAGGGGGTTCAAAAAATAAGGTATCCTGTTCTGTGAGAGAAAAGGTTTATTCACGAAGTCAAAGAGATACACAAAGTTAGCAAGGCACTGGTACATATTATTTTTCCACATAGTCACCATGGTTATAGAAAAATGTGTTTCATCCGTAAAACAATCTATCGAAATCGGCATAGAAGAAATCAGGGTGCGAGATCCGGGCTGTAGGGTGGGTGTTCCAGTACATTTCATCGAAAACGCTGTACCAAATCACGTGTAACTGATGCCGTATGCGATCAGACCTTGTCGTGCAACAATACAACACCCTATCTAGACATGGAATTTAATTCGCACGTCGAATTTGTGCACCCCTGAGAGCTCTTGTTACCTTACTTCTTGAAACACCTACGTACATCAGCAGTGATTTTCAGCCACTCAGATTCAAATACGCTTTCGAGAAATGAAATTTGCATTGCGTGCTTAACATTTGGAAGTGAATGTACAACGAATTTATATTGTTTATTTTATTTAGTAATTAGATCTCTACTCTTACTTTAGTCCTTGGGGCGCGGTAGCCCATTGGTTAGCGCGCTGGAGTTGCACTCGGTAGGCCCGGGTTCGATTCCAGCCACTGCCAAAACTGCCGCCGTGTTCATGCGGAGTACGATCACGTTAAACATGTGGGTCCGAAAGTCCTTCCGAGAGGTTGGTGGTAGGGGAAGGAGGGTACGGTCCCTGTGGATGCCTCCCCCACTGGGTTCCGGTCTAAATTGGGTGGCACTTCCCGACCGTCCAAACAGTTACCTTACACCTTTCTGGTAGGTCGGACGGTCTGGGTTTCAACAACAACAACAACTCTTACTTTAGTCCAGTGATAAATATAATAAATTTCAATAATAAAAATATATTATTATCATCTGCTTATATGAAGTGCAATACTATAAGACGCGTTTGATATATGTTCCTTCGAATACATGCTTTTTAATTAATAACGATAAGGAGAGGGTCTTGTTCAGCAATACATGTCACACTTCATCAGTTTTAATTAATAAAGATTTGACAGCGCAACGTTCGTAATTATTGACTGCTTCTAGTTAGAGTACTAAGCGTCGGAGATGATTTCCCAAAGTATATATTATTCAAAATTACGGACCATATTTCAAGATGTTATGAAATCAAGTTAAGAGCTTATCGCTTGCCCATATTACCGAAATATATATGGTATCGCAGTATATTGAATAGCCAGACTAATCTTGCGCCGTCATTGTGAGTACGGAAAAGATATAACTGATGGAAGTTTATAAATATGTATGAATTTATATATTTTAGAATTGTCTGCGGGCATAAATAAATAAAAAGATACACGTTTGTTGATTGAAAAGTAGTGGCAACGCAGCAATTATCGGCGAAGACGACCGCGGCGCACTCTGGTGGTGAAAGAATCAAGTGTATTAGAAAGCATTTATAATGCTGGGCTTTACTTTAGTGTTTGTGTGAAATAATAGAGTATCTTAGAGAGTAAATGAAATATAGCTCTTGTGTGAAAGTTTTCTCTTCGAACAGAACCGCCTGACCTACCCGAAAGAGTAAAATATTTGGTCGGCCGGGAAGTGCCACCCAATTTAGACTGGAACCCAGCGGGGATAGCAGAGACCGTACCCTTCTTCCACTACCACATATATTTCGAAAGGACTTACGGACCCACATATTCAGCGTGCCCATATACTGTTGTTGTTGTTGGTGTTGAGACCCAGACCGTCCGACCTACCAGAAAGGTGTAGAAGACCCAGACCGTCCGACTCATCCTGAGGACTTGAGTATCTAATTGGACGGACGGGAAAAAAGTTAGCAGAAGCCAACTCCCGGGGCGCCCAAGGTCCGACGGTCTGGGGCAAAGTTTATTTAAGTTTCAAAAAATATACATTGGGGTTACAAGGAGTTGTACAAAGCGGTGATGATGAGTTAACATTTTGATGATTAGATGGCATGATTAAATATAGATGACATGATATTTAGCAAGATGACTTGATATAAAACATGATGTTTGATGACAGTATTAAAATATATGAATGTAATTATATAATATATGATATTTAGTGATATGTTGACAATGATTTGTTGAAAAAGTGATATATAATTTGATGAAGACAGGGGAAAATTACAAGAATATAATACAAAAACTTAAATACGAAGAAAAACATTGCATAAGCAACCAACGGCCAAAACAGAACAGAAAGGACCGAACAGACCAGAAAGGTGTAAGGTAACCGTTTGGACGACCGGGACGTGCCACCCAATTTAGTCCGGAACCCAGTGGGGAGGCATCCACAGAGACCGTACCCTCCTTCCCCTACCACCAATCTCTCGGAAGAACTTACCGACCCACATGTTTAACGTGATCGTACTCCGCATGAACACGGCGACAGTTGTGGCAGCGTGAAAATCCAGCTCGCAAACCACCGGGCTACCGCGCCCGAAATGTACCAACAGCACGCGGTGTTCCCAGGTGGTTACCCACCCAAATATTAACGTGCCCATACACTATGTGAACACGGGGACAGTTTGGGCAGATCCTAGACTCGAACTCGTGTCGGCCGAGTGCAATCTCAACCCGCTAACCGCTGGGCTGTCCCACCCCGTAGTATGAAAGCTGTCAAGAAAAGTTTTCAAAGCTGGAACAACTTAACACACTATGAACATTTCTCTCACGCTTCGCATATAAAGAGGCCTACTTATTTGAAAGTGACCACAGGGGTGTCACCTTTGCTCTAGCCAACTTTTAAAATCTTCTTAAAAATTTATTTTCAGATCCGATTAGTATTAGAATTTGGACTTTGGATCTTGAAACAGCCTTTTATTTGTTCCCGCGAGCTTCATGTGAGAATTTCTCTCATTGAGAGACCATTGGCGTTCATGTTTTTCATTTTTACAAATGAAGTGATGATATGATTGCGATTTTCACCTAATTTTTTTTTTTTTGCTACATTTTGTGTGTTAAAACGCATTTTGAGCACCTTTGTTTCGGTCCACTTTTGTCTATAAATGTTTCTTTTATTATACAAAAAGCTGGAATATTGAGTTATGTGAGGCAATTGGTGCAGTTTGAAATAGAGAAAAGTGATGAAGGGTCAAAATTTAAAGAAAATATTCCATCCTAGCTTCAGTAGGAATAATATACATATAGAAAGCACAGGAAAATAGAAAAATCTGATGTGGACAGCACATGACCTTCCCTGCGGACTTATGTCCACATTCTCTTTATTTTAATTAAATTTAATTCACTTTTAATTCAATTTTCGTTCTCATTTGATAACTGGACTTATTTTCAAAGGTGACTTGGAGAAAATACGAAAACAACTAATATATCTCGAGAACGGCTAGTCCTAGTGTAATGGGGTTGGTCTTATTCTTTTCTTCGTTAAAAATTACGCATTAAACAAGCATTTCATGGATATATCAAATCGAATCATTCCAAATTTTATCAGCACCAGGGTGTCTCACAAGTGATTTATCAACCAAATTTTGTAGAATTCGGTCTATTAGTTTTTCAGCTAGAGTAGATACAAGCTTTTGGGGGCCATTTAGCAAAAAAAGGCGGGTTCTTTTATCCCGAATCGTACCCCAAACTAATCAGCACCAGATTCGTCCACAAATGACTTATATACCAAATTTTATGAAATTCGGTCAATTACTTTTTTAGTTAGACTGGATACAAAATCTGCACAGACAGGCACACAGACAGACAGACAGACAGACAGTCAGACACACAGATAGATAGACAGACCCACAGACGTCACGCTAAAAGTAGTTTTTTCGTATTCTAGAGGTCTCGAAACGTGTAGATCTGTCGAAAACTCGTGTTGAGATTTTCGGCATGATACCAATACTTTCCCTATACATTACAATGTATTGCAGGGACAGTTAAAAAGTGTGTGAAACTTATGAGACTACTTGTTCCCAGCATTCACCATACGTGTGCCTCGAATGCTATGCGGCAAAAACATGTATGGTGTTTTATTTGAATCGAGTATATTTCATCTGATTTAAGATTTGCTATCCAAGTTTTTCTTATACATAAATACTATATTTGATTTATATTTCGATTTATAAAGTATGTTTTTGGATTTTGTTTTATATTTTCGTCGTTTAATTTTGCTATTAAATATCCTGCACAATAGTTGGGAAAAATTATTTTTTAGCGATCTCTAAATATCGACTATATTGCTTTCAAAGCAATAATACTGAAGAGTTTTAATTAAGTAGTATATTTAAAACAACGGAAGAAGACAGTGTGAGTAATTGAATTGGAAGTGATTACGTATTGTAAAAGGGTCTGGATTCGGAACTCAAGTTTTTGACGAATCTTCAAATTTCAAGCAATCTAGAACGGGAGTCTACTGTTTTTAGAGTGACGCATGTGTGTGTGATGTGACTGTTCAATGTTTGTATTTACTCTAATTCAAAAACTGTTTGACGAATATTCATAAAATGTGTTTTCACAGCTATTTTCATAAAATGTACTTTCACACTGTATTTTCATGGTATTTTTACAACTACCAGAACTAGGGCCAACGGCCGTACCGTGCTGAAAAAGCCGGTTCTCGTTAGATCACCGAAGTCAAGCAGCATCGGGCGCGGTTAGTACTTGGTGGGTGACCACCTCGGAACACCGCGTGCTGTTGGCCATCTCGGGTGCGGTATCCCCGTGGTTTGCGCGCTAGATTTGCACGCTGCCACAAATGCCGCCGTGTTCATGCGGAGTACGATCACGTTAAACATGTGGGTCCGTAAGTCCTTCCGAGAGGTTGGTGGTAGGGGAAGGAGGGTACGGTCCCTGTGGATGCCTCCCCCACTGGGTTCCGGTCTAAATTGGGTGGCACTTCCCGGCCGTCCATACCTTACACCTTTCTGGTAGGTCGGACGGTCTGGGTCTCAACAACAACAACTACCAGAACTAGGAATTTCAAATTTTAAAACCTTAGTATTATGGCCGAAATAGATTTATTAGTCTTATTTTGGAAAGTGTTAGACTTACATTTATGTCTAGCTATTATGTATTTTAGAATGGAATTGAGATCCTGATGCAGGGCCCAGCATAAATGGAATTGAAATAAAAAAATCTGATGTGGGCAGCACATATGATTTTCCCTGCAGACTCACATTTATTTTTTCTTTATTTCTTTAAGAACTCACTAAATTGAGTTTTATTGCACAAAATGGCTCTAAATTTGCATTTTTAATTCAATTTCTGCTTTTATTTGGTAATTGGACATTTTTCCAAAGGCGGCATAAAAAATGTGAAAAATCTCAAATATCTCGCGAACGGTAAGTCCTAGAGAAATAGAGTTGTTCTTATTCTTTTCCTCGTTAAAAATTACGTATAAAACAAGCATTTAATTAATACATTTGAACATACGCAGTCTGTTTTTAGATATTGGCGATTTTTGCTGGCCATTTCGTAAAAAAAAGGCAGGTTGTTCTTTTCCGAATCGTACGAAAATTTAATCAGCACCAGAGTATCCCACATGTGATTTATCTACCAAATTTTGTGAAATTTGGTCAATTTATATTTCAGCTAGAGTGAATACATGAGATTTTTGAGGGCCATTTCGCAAAAAAAAGGCGAATTCTTTTTTTCCGAATTATACCAAAATTAATTAGCACCGGGATCACACCCAAGGGTCTTACCTACCAAATTTTATGAAATTCGGTCCATTAGTTTTTGAGTTAGAGTGGATACATACATTGCACAGACATACAGACAGACACACAGACAGACAGACACGTAGACACACACACAGACGTCAAGCTAAAAATAGTTTTTTCGTATTCTGGAGGTCTCGAAACGTGTAGATCCGTCGAAAACTCGAGTTGCGATTGTCGACATGATTCCAATACTTTCCCTATACATTACCGTGTATTGCAGGGAAAGTAACAAATCGCAACAGAATAGCTGTTACTTGCAATAACTATCAGAAAACATTTTATTTGCTATAATTTTGCAAATCTGGTGGTAATCCACGAAGTTAGTCGTCTTCTTGTCGCCAGTGCAGTTAAAGGCTATTCGGTTGATTTTTTCTATGATTGCTATTTGGTGGGTGCCTATTCGGTTGGTGATATGAAAGTTTTACTCTGGTAACTGCACTGGGAACATGATTATGACTTTTGAAATACCACCGTTTGGAATGTTTTATGCCTGTTTGACAGGTATTATATCTGTTTGGCATGTTTAATGATTTAGCATGTTATTGATTAAGAGTATTAATAAAACTCTTAATTTAAACTACCAATTTTTGAGTGATTTAATATTTTCCTCATAAAATATCCAAATCACGTTTTTTTCGCAAATGCAAAAATTCATTAACAACCTTACCCATTAAGAACTATTTACGGACATATCCATAATTAGTTTCTAGATCTGTCATCACAGTCCCTGCGTGGGAATAGACAGTGAAATAATTTACTTCATTCGAATGATATATTGCAGCCAGAATTTCGACGACTTTCACCAATTAGGATAATTAATTTTATATTAATTCTTTGGGGAAGACAAGTGAAAGTATTGTGGAGAGAATGTTCCATTAAATGCAGAAGCTATTTCCGGATGGACGTTTGAACTTTTAACATAGTCTAATGTAATGTTTTAGGCGTCTTTTGCAGTCAAATAAAAGTAATAAAAGTTTGGTTTTATAATGTACAGAAGAGAGGAAATCAATGATTAAATTGAATAAGTTGATTTTTTATGTATTTTTGTATTCACCAATAATTTAGTAAGAAGTTTTTGTCCGTGGCATATCGAGAGATCCACTGACGCAATGCGGGGATACTTCTATCCGGTAATGTAAAAATCTCCCTGTATGGATATGAAATGCTAACAAATAATTTCCAAAACAAATATTTTTCTACGTGACGTCCCATATTGTACTTTAAATCCACTCATTGACAAGAAAGTCGAAACACACGAAATTGAATGAGACAATGTAGATGAAGAGATAGAGGAAATATTATTATATGAAATCTAGGGGACTCTTTAGTTTACAACAGTTTCATCATAATTGTTACTGACTACTACGCAGTAACGCCCTCTCTAGCTACAACAAAACCCTTATGTTAACCTATATTAGACTGTGGAAGCATTTTACAGTTGTAGCTTTAAATCTCTATTATTCTACGATGGCTGCAAATGACACCCCCAAACCGGTCCCATATATTCTTCACTGAGGACATGCCAACTGAAGATGACTGGCCAAACATGAGTTTCATCGCATTCCCTGGGAGAGACTTGCCGTGTGTGGGCGCACATTATCTTGTTGGTAAATGGCCCCATGCATACGTGAAATGAAAGATAAAATGACGGGCCACAAGATCTGTTGTATATATTGTTCTTCTGTCAATATACTTCGAACGTGAACCAATACCAGGGAGAAGACTGGTGGCTATCTTAAAAGATGGCTTCCCACACCATTACACTAGTAGTAATGATAATGTACCACTAAAAAATACAAGCCAAACGGGTGCTCTGCTCAGTCCTCTTTCCGTCCAATACAAGCCAAACGGGTGCTCGGCCCAGTCCTCTTCCGTATGCGAATGAAATAAAAAAATATTTACGAAGGAGTCTTCATATGGTAGCAACAGGTGTGTAAACTTTATTTTCAACGACCCTAGCAAGCATTTTATACTCATTTGTACAATTATTTCATATAGTCATACGAATTTCCGGAAAAATAGAAAGTGGCATTTTTAGAGCCGAAAGTGGATATTCTTAGTGAATCTCACTGTTCTCTCAGAAATTCGATGCTGAATCCATATCATCCTACTTTATTTTGGGGAGAAGATTTTAGTGATTTTTAGAAAAAATAATTAGTTTTGATCAACTATAGTACAGAAGTTTACATTACTTCTAGTTTTAACTTCTAAATATTAATTTTAATGGATTTTTGATCTTTCTCTGTAACATCATCAACAGCAAATACGATGCATCTATGGGCATATTTATAATAGTTTCCAGATTCTTCAAACGTAGTCGTTACATAAGAAAATATTTTTTAAATAGTAAATAATGCATTCAATCAATATGGTGTATTTTAGAGAACGCCAATGACTATATCGCCATTTAGTTTAATTTAGCATAATTAACTTTATATTAATTATCTGGATGATACTAATGGAATTGTAATGAATGAAATGTTTCATCCAATGCTAAAAGTTGCTGTCGATGGATGACTAGATTTTTGACAGTGTTTTAATTTTCTTATCAGTTCATAGAAATAATGAAACAGGAAGCAAACGATAAGTAATTAAAATTGGTAATGTTATTTATTATCTATATCAATTCTTATTGACTTCACACTGCTTCTTTATGTATTTTCGTTCAACATCTTTGACGAGCTCAGTGCCTGATTTATGCTCCGGCTGCCGGGGTCGTGGCCCTGGGCCCCCAAAGTTAGAGGGTCCTAATTTCACCATAATGGAATAAAACTTCCAAAAGTTTTTTAAATAACTGATAATATCAATAGCGTGTAAGAAAATTAAAATATATATTATTCAAGATTTAAAAAAAAATCAATGTTGTATGATATACAGGGTGAGCCGGAATTGTTTTTACAAAAGCAGAGAGCTGATAGTACCCCACCAGACGAGCAATAATTACCATGGAACATAGGGTCGCATTGCACTCAGAGAGTCATAAAAGAGTAAAATTAGAATACGAACCTGCACGTACACCACTGTTGTGGAAGCGAATGAACGATACCAAACGTTGCACAAGCAGATTTAGTGCGCAGCGACAAACTCACAGCAAGTGCTCAAAGTGGCGACCACGCGTGTCGTTGCACCATTCACACCGATGATTCGCGACCCAGACCGTGCTCCTTGCCAACGAGGGCTTAAAGGGTTTTTAAGCACGGCTGGGAGAAGAGAGCCCCCCCAGCACGAACCAGGTCAACGGGGCACCCCACCCCGCCGGACAGAGAGCACCGCCGACTCCGCCACGCAGCCGCGCACGACCCGGGACGCACACCGATGATTGAATGACTGGCACCGATGATTCATTCATGACCCAGACCGTGCACCTTGCCATCGAGGGCGTAAAGGTTTTTACGCACGGCCGGGAGAAGAGAGCCCCCCAGCACCAAGCAAGTCAACGGGGCACCCCGCCCCGCCGGACAGAGAAAACCGCCGACTCCACCACGCAGCCGCGCACAACCGGGGACCCCAAGGGGACAACAGACCCGCGCCCCGCCGAGCGAGGCCAAAAGCCACCAGTCCCGGAGAAGAACGCCGACGGAGACGACCGAAACCCCCACCAGCAGACCAGGGACCCGCCCGCAAAGGGACCAAGCAGGCAACACGCGCCACCGACAGAACGGCGACGCCCACCGCCCACAGAATATTTATTATTTTCTAAACAAGAAGAGCCTGGCCAGGGCCGGTTACAAGGCCGACATGTACTTCTGCCGTATGAGCAGGTAATAATAAACATAAGTCAATCCAAACATACAAAAATAACAAAATATAAACAAACAAAATATAACCAACATCACATCAACATTTCAACAAAATACAAATCAATCTCCAATAACAAATTAATACTCATCACTAAATCCAGTAAAATAATTATCACTATTTAAACCAACCACACCAATATAATATAACCACGCAACGTTCCTGACCAGGACAACAAACCAACTCAACACCAACAAAAACAGGGGCACAACCCGTGACCCCAAACAAAAACTAAAAAGCAATCCCAGCAACCAAGGCACTGAAGTCAACCTTCGCATTTCAAATAAGAACACCACAAAAGTACAATATTAAAACCCAACCAATACCTGGATACAAATAAATTGTCTATACAAATATATATAACGCAATAGAATTTTTCTAAAAGAAATAAAATCCAAAACCAATATTACAACAACCAACATCCAAAACAACCAGTTAAGTCTATCTCAATGGCAAAAGGAAGAGAATCCCGCTCAATCCATGCAGACACCCGTACCTCCGTAGTCTATATGCTTAATATATACAGCTGTTTCCCTCATAAGGGAGGGACAGTTTCTGTCTCTAAAGGAGTGATCCGTCGGCCTCAAACCTCCCATCTTCCGATTGAAGTCGGAGCAATTAACACATATATAACTTCGCTCACAACCAATAGTCGCATGGTCCCCGAAACAACGGAGGCACCTAATGGAACCACCAAAAGGGCAGCGTCTCCGGGTATGTCCAAATTTTCCACATCCGGTACACTGTAGAATTGCGAAAAATTCTCTGCACCAAATACGCTTCCATCCAGAGTATACAAATTTTTGGGCCCTAAGTACCCTGAATACAGAAGGTCTAACATCGAATATCAAGTGGAAACCAAGTTTCCCCCTGATTTTAAACCTAAAGTTCAGGGAGCTCGAAAGCCCCCGTAGACAAGGGTTCTGAGCCTCCAAACTCTCAACGAAAGCTATGGAGTCCAGTTCCACGGGGACATTAAAGAAAACCAACTTGGGGTTTCTCCTATGGGGTCTTTCAATTGTAAATTGTCCCTTGACCGAGGGATGGTTTTCAAGCTCACTTTGCAATATTCCAGATGAATGGGCATCCGGTATTTCCAAGATAACCTTGCCATCAGGAAGTGGTATACACCGGTTTATCCCTATCCCCAGCTTTTGGGGGACAGCTGCCAGATCATCGAAAAGCCCTTGAGATTCCACCTGGGATAACCTCTCGACCGGTTTTACCAAGAGAGTTTGTCCAGGGACCGAGATAAGATCCAGATCCTCCTTCAACATACACCCGGGATGGGTTTTCCTATCCAGAGCCTCCTTCAATTCCCTAAGCAGGGTAAGGGTTTCGTTTTCACGGTCTTCCATTTTATCTCTGATAAACTTTAATTCCTGAGAGATTTTTCCACCAAGGGAGTCCAGGGGTTGGGTCAAAAACCCCGAGAGACCGGAAGAATCAAATTCCCTCAGTCTACCTCCCATTTCTTTAATCATCTCATTGGAATCCCTAATCAAGGTACTCTTATTTCGATTTTCCTCCCTCAGAATCGACACTTCTTCCTTCCTGACCCTACTATCTTCAGCACAATCGCATAACTGTTTATTCAAATCAGTCAACTTTGCGTGAGCTTCCTTCAACTGCTTCTCTCCAAGATCCAATCTAATCCTCATCTCCTCTCTTAGGTTATCAAGTTCTAACATCTTTTCCTTGAGAATACCAGGAATGGGATCAGTATCCAGAGAGGATCGGGTACACTCTTCGGAGAGTTTGGCAATAGCTAGTGTCCTATCTGAATCATTTAATCTCCTCCTAACTTCTTCCAATTCCAACTTTATCTCGGAGGGCTCCGTCTGCAGTTTCTTCACAAGTTCATCTTTGGAAGCCAATTCAACACGGAGCATCGTTATTTTGTTATTAATCTTTATACTCCTATCAGTTCGCAATTTGAGTACTTCTTTTTGTAAGATTTCAACCTTTTTCAAAGCCTCTTCCAAGTCCAAGTCCGACACCAACGGCAGTACCTCGTTTGATTTTATAATCTTCCCCGTAACCTCACTCCTATCTTCCAGGATATCAGTTTGAGTCCCACTTTCTTGAATTTTAACCAAGGGTCTCGCCGGGACTCCACACTGTTTCAAATCATTCTCCAACGTTCCAATCAATTTCCTGGCCTCATCAAGCTTCAACGATTTATTTTTAATTTCTTCCTCCAACAGGGAAATCTGGGGGGATACACCCGCATTCTCCAGTTCACTCAGCCTAATTTCCAGTTGTTTAATAGTCTTATCCCTATTTGCCAACATAGTCCCATAGCCCAGTACCTTTTTATCTAAATGGATAGTTCGAAGGTCCTTTAGCTTCTTTATCTGATCTTCCATATCCACCTGCAAATTTAATTTAGCAAAGAACTCTTCACTCCCCATACGTCTGTCCTCCAAGAGACTCTGTAGCCTATTTTGTATTTCCGGCCTATAACCTGGGAAAGCCTCCCGTGAAGATTCCGAGAGTTCTCTGATTTTCACACGTGATTCCCTAAGTTGAGCATCTCTATTTTTTAATTCGGCCTTCAGCCTTTCGACCTCACTGGAAATCTCCTCAAAACTGTCCTCATGCTCAATTACCGTTTTATTCAAGCGCTCCGCATCTTTACTATGACTCGAATCAGCCTCCGCCGTTGCAACGTTTTCCTTTATCAACAAAGCAATCAAGTCAAAAAGTGGAGTAATAATATGTGACAGTAATGAAGCCTGCAATGGTCGTGCAAAATGTGCACCTCTGTTATCGCTACAAAACTTCGGTAACAGATTCAAAATTTTGCTGAGATTTCGAACAGGAAGGAACGGATTAGCAGTCGCATATCCCCGGCAAAGAGGATCCTTCAAAGCTTCAAGCCTACCCAAAAGCTTATCAATCTCAGGAGCGTAAAACAAGGCCATTTTGCTCAATTTGCCAAAGCCACACAATTCGAAATCAACAGCCTACAATAATGACGTCACAGTTAAAGATAGCACCCCGACTCCAGTATAGTCGTTGCACTTTCAGCTGCACAAATCGTATCAAATTTCAACTATTAAACATACAAACAATTGTAAACAAACAGTACAAATCTGCGAAGGCAAGTTACGTCATCCACAGGAGGGAAAATTTTTAAAACGGTCCAACATAAATTATACCAATTATTGTAAAGCTTCCTAATTAAATATATATAATACTAAAACAAGGTACAATGTGGTTTATATATAAAATAATTTTTACCACCTTTATTTACAGAGATAATAAAAAGTTAAGTCCGCAGAAAGGTACTATTCCCTATAAATAACCAGTACTTCACAGTAAACCTATGTAATTTTCGGCGTCAAACATGAACAATAATATTCCACTATTTATACAATAAAGTTTTTTTTTCATTAAATCCATTTAATTAAACATTATTAGCATTTTTAACACTTAAAAACCTAAAGAAAAACATCATTGCTCGTACCTCCCAACTATATGGAGATTTCCAATGGCTCTCCAGATCAAGGTACGTTTACACCTACGTCATCAGAAAATACAATTCAATTTTATAATATTTCTAATTAACATAATTTACCAACTTTTAATATATAAGCCAATGTAATCATAGCCTTCCCCAAAATTGTTTTAAAACAATTTTACCACCATTAATTACAGAGTTATTAAGAAACCAAGTCCGCAGAAAATCACAATTTCCTAAATATATCCAAAACTCTTCAGTAAATTTTTATAAACAATAGCCTCGATCATAAATAATAATATTCTACTATTTATAAAGAATATTTTACACCAAAAGACTCTTTCCAATAGCCACAATTAAAGTTTTAATCACTCAAAAATCCATAGAAAAATATCATAACAAATACCCCCCAACTGCATGGAAGTATTAAATGGCTTTCTAGACTAAGGAACAGTACAACATACGTCATCAAAAAATATAATATAATAAATAAATATTTCTAATTAAAATAAATTACCAATTTTCAGTATATACACTTCTATTAACAGTATCTATTCAATTTATACATCAATATATTTTTATTGTACACAGTATTCAAGATATTAAAAAAGCTGGACCGCAGCAAACCATATGAGTCCCAATAACCTGGAAACCAGTCACTGAGTTCATATCTTTATAACATAAGTTAATAGTTCGGAATTTTACCTTATTTTTAAGTCCTCAAGGAAAGCATAGTCTTTAATATTCGTCGAGATATCACAATTTCAGCGACCGAAGAAAACACAGAAAAATATCAAATCCAATTCAAGACGTGGCCAGTCCGCCATTGAAGCAATTAACATGGTATGCAGAATTCGCTTAACATTAGCTACTCAAGCGATCATAAAGACACTATTTATTCAAAATATAACCACATTCACTATATACAACCTATATCAAAAGAATCACCATATCATTCTCTAACTTCTAACACTATTTCCAAACTTCAACACACTTTACATCAAGCATAAACTCCATTAATTTACACACTTCAAAACAACCAACCTTCTCCTACGGCGCCATTGCTGGGGGGGAAGGCACCGATGATTGAATGACTGGCGCACCCTCTCGAAGATTCCGGGTGTTGTGTTAATGTGGTCTGCGACAACAACGATGCGCGTGACGAGATCTTCCGCCGAGTCCACAGGCGTCTCGTACACTAAAGATTTCATGTGGCCCCAGAAGAAAAAGTCCTGTGGGTTGAGGACTGGTGAACGAGGAGGCCACGCCACAGGTCCGCCACGTCCGATCCAGCGTGCGGTATATGTGGCATTCAAGAAGTTCCGGACCGTGATAGAAAAGTGTGCCGGGGCTCCATTGTGCATAAACCACATGTCGCTCTAGATGAGGAGCGGAACGGCCTGCAATAAACTGGGCAACACGTGTTGCAAAAGGATACGGTATGTTGCGCCGGACAAACGGTCTGGCAGTATGTACGGGCCGACCAGGTAATCACCAAGGATACCTGTGCAGATGTTCACGGTAAATCGGTGCTGGTATTTACGATGGGTTGTGCAGTGGGGATTACAGGCAGACCACACGTGTTGATTGTGCATGTTGAAAATGCCGTCTCTGCTGAACGTTGCCTCATCTCTAAATAAAACGAATGCAGGCAATCGTGGATCGTTATTCCTCATCCCGAGCATCCACTGCACAAAGGCTGCCCGGCGGGGATAATCATCTAGGTGCAAAGATTGCACGTGGTAGGGGTGCATGCGTTCCTCGTGAAAAATACTCCACACGACTTTCTTCGAAACACCCATTTCGTCTGCCACCGCTCGCGTACTGGTGGACGGAGCTGCTGCAAATCTCGTCAGGACTCGCTCTTCCAGTTCAGACATTCGTGTAATTCGCGAACGTCCTGCATTGCTGTTAACGATGGCGAACGACTCGGTTTCTTGCAGTCGTTGATCGACACTGGCAAAGGTAGGATGACGGGGAATACGCCGCATTGGAAACCGCTGCTCGTACAATCTTCATGCTGCGCGTCCATTCCCTTTGACTTCACCGTATGTGAGGTGCATGTCGGCCAATTCCTCGTAGGTGGACTCCGCCATAGCATTGACGTAACGTGTCGGACGATGTTATCACGGGAATAACTTGCAACGTTGAAGTTGTGCCGGTTTTTAAAGGGCAACGTGTGCTCTGATTGGCTATCGCCGGAACCTACTAGGAGCCAGTTATGCTGATTCTGCTCCCTGGACATTTGCATACGGTAACTGCGTTCGTGTCTGGCGTAGGAGATACTACGTAGGCAGGTACACAATGACGTCTTAGGCGCTGACTGCGTCATGCTGGACGCGGTTCGACGTGTCTCTTTTCTGCCTCTCAGGGTGCAATGTGACCCTATGTTTCATGGTAATTATTACTCGTCTGGTGCGGTACTATCATCCCTCTGCTTTTGTAAAAACAATCCCGACTCACCCTGTATATTAACATTGCACCATTTGTTATTGGCGGTATTGTTAAGACATTTGCTATCGATGGTATAAGTAAATATTAAACTGTTTAGTAGGTGACCCCCAGAAACGTAAGACAGGCACAAGATGGGCTTCTTCTGAGCTCTCAGGGCCCGCAGGGAGCTGAAACTTGACACGCAGTTTCATGTCGCAGAACATTTTCATCTACGAAATTTTTACGTCATTACGTCACATCGTTACATCACGTCATGTCGTCACATCGTCATTTACTATGTCATATCTATGTTATTACTATTTCATGCTTTTGTTTGCTAATTACGTTCAGTATATTCAGAGGGAATGTTTTCCTGGTTCTAGCGCGTCGATACGTGTATAATAAATACTACATAGGTTTGTACGTCAATTTTGTGAAAAAAAAGGAAAAGGAAAAGAATTAAAAGTAAAAGATAAATGTTAAGAAAAGTTGTTTAATGTCTTCCTTTATACAACAGCGGCGCGTGGAAAAGTAGAAAAAAAATTTGAACACTAATAAAATTAATTCAAATTGAAGGTGTCGGTATTTTCAATTCAAAACAATACTATATAAATCTTATCATTATCCAAAAGTTGTAGCATTTAAAACGTCGAAACTATTTAATCTGCTTACACTCTCATTTCCCCTGATTAAAATGTATTTCCTACTTTTATAGGCACCACTGTTGTGCAGGAGAGAACAATGAAAAATAGTTTTCTCATTGTTTATTTATTTTTTTAATGAACATATTTGGATACCATTTGAGGGGTACTCTTTAGGGAGGGCTGACTGACTTTATCCAGGCCAAAAAAACGCCGGCATGCGTTTTGGGTTTAAACTGTTTTAAAAAAGCCGATTTCTTTAACGTCATCAAAATATAGCTTTTTTCAAATAAAAAAACTGGATTTTTTAAAAAAGTAATTAAAATAAAGTTTACACGAATTTAGGTTTTTAATGCATTTTTAAAAGATTTACGAAACAACTTCAAAATATTGTTAAATTTTGCATTTAATAATCGTTGAATTTTAATAGATTAACAAGAAAATCACTTCTGTGTACTTGTAGCAGTATTATGGCAACTGACAATTAAAATTGGCTAAATGTTGACGGGAAAATACATACACCTAGCAATAAAAGATATGCTAACTTGATAATTTATGTAGTATTTATTGTAAGTACTCAAACTTTAAAAATTTTATTAGAAAATAGGAAATGACAAACACCATCGTACTTACAATACAAGCTTAACTTATTTTACGTTTACTAGTTACATTAATTACAGCAAAACTAATTAACAATTTTTTAAATGTCAAAGTTAATAAATAAAATTTGTATCTGGCATGCCCAAAGAATACTATATAACACAAGAGCACGGCTATTTAATTTCGTCAAACAGTGAGTTCTGAATCTGATGCATAATTTCAAAATCATTATTATTTCAAGTGATATTTAAAATGTTCAACTAATCTTAAAACATGTTAGTTATTGAATTAATTAAAATATTTATTTATTTCGTTGTCAGCTCTAGAAATTGAAACCGGTTCTAATTTGAAGAACAAAAAATAGAACTCTTATCGAATCTTTAATCTCCCATTAAAAATCTTTTAAAATCATTCAGTAAAATGTACGTATGCATGAGTTTATTTTAAATACTAATGTTAATAAGTATCTTCTTTGTATTACATATCAATGCACAACCGTAAAAATAATAATAATAAAAAATAATAATAATAATAATAAAATAAAATAATAATAATAATAAAAAAACACCTGGCAGCAATTGCACAATTTACATTGCAGAACAAAACAGAAAATGTCATTCGATAGGGATTCCTATCTTCTACAAATATCAATATTTTAAATTTGCTTACAGGGTCGCCTTTATAGTTATTTAAATAAAAACCCCGAAATCTTTAAAGGCAACCCCATTGATTATTACATACTCATATTCTATAAAACATTTTAAGCGGACTTTAAAAAAGGTTTACTACTTTTAACCCAGACTGAAATAATAAGGTTCTTTACAATGTACACATGAATTTGGAAAAATCAAAAATAGCAACGGAATTAAGAAAGTTGCTATATGCTACAATTTTGTGAACCTCTGTTGCAACTGACAAATCTAGTCCTATATGGTTTCAAAGTTCTTAAAAATGTATCTCAGGCTAGACGAGGCGGCCACAGCCTGAACTTGGCGGCGGCCAAGTTCATATTTACTGAATCCTTTCTGTACTTGCGGGTTTTGTGACTATAATTCAAGTGTGGTTGTGTTGATGTGATGATTAGGATAAGAGTCGTGACTCCACTGCCCTTTTGTTACTCTACCGTATCCCGAATCCAGTAGGTGTATTGAAACTAGGAATAATTGATTTTGTTATATCAATTAAAAGAAATAATTGTTTAAATTGGTTTATAAATAAAAAAATTTAAGTTTTATTAGTTATATTGTATTTCAACTACAATACATTAAAATAAATGAAGATATTTAATCCATATATTTAACACATATTTGAACAATTTTTGATAATATATTTAAATTTGTTTCCCATATGAATGTTACTATATGAATGCTCTCATTTCCTTATTAAGCCACTTACATTAATATGAAAACGCCTGCTTGTAAGTGGTGTGTTATTATGGTAATTATTAAATTTAGTATGATTGGAAAATTCAGAATTCATAAAAATCGAAGTAAATTGAAATTGAAGAGAATACATAAATATATGACCTAAATTCTTATTGTATATGTAATTTTCGATGGCAAAATAAAAAAATCCAATTCCATTGCGCGAAAATTAACCGTTTGTGAACCATTTTATTTTATTTTGGATAGATGGCGCCATTTTAAAATGCGCCAAATAAGTAAATAATTTTTTGAAACAGCAAATTTCATATAAATTCAAATATATATCCACTTTACGTGTTATTTTGTGCGTGTTCCTTCTGGAGAGGATCAAGCCCTTTTAACTCTTAACGGACTTTAGTTGAGTAGCCTTGCACCCCCTCAACTAAGGAGCGCATGTATCCATAATGATGGTGTGTGTGATGGTGGATGAATTTTCTTGATTTCCCAGATGTGTGTCCTACGTAGCACATACAAACTTTTCCAAGTTGCTGTTTGCATATGATTGTATAATCTGCGTCAACAGCCGACAGCGACTGAAATCGCTGCTTGACAGGTATTCTTCGGATCTTGCCCGGTGAATGATTGTGTTGACTGTGCGTTCCCGTGGCAGGGGTTTTGTTGGAAGAGGAGATTACAGAACCGCCCTTTTAATGACATAGATCACACGATTGCCATGGCGGGTCCGTCCTCTATCCGATTACTTTGTGTTGAGACCCAGACCGTCCGACCTACCAGAAAGGTGTAAAGTAACTGTTTGGACGACCGGCGATTACTTTGTGTGAGAAAACTCAAATAAATTAATTTGAATCTTTAAGGAAAGTCATTATCCATATTAAGCATTTACTGGAAACACACCTTAGCCCCTGTTTCTTAAAGTCAAAAGATATTGGGCATTATACATTCAGTAATTCAAAATTCGCGGAATCAATAATTCTTTACAGAAGTTTTAGTGGATAAGTGCACTTCACAGTGCATTTTCCCTAAGCTGAATATCAGTCATCAGGCAAGGTTAAATACAAATATATTCCTTTCATTTTCCCTCTGATAACTATATAGAGCTCCTTAACAAATTCCAGCAGTGTCTGTTCTAGAACTTTCCACATCATAATGTTTAATTAGTAAGCCGTTTTCATGAATGCACTGCTCAGAAGGTCCATTTAGGAAAATAAATTTATTATTTCAAGATCCTCGATAAGGGACACTCAACGCAAGGAACTCAACACTTCTCTAAATTGGCTCGACGGGCGAGTTGTTTGGAATTTAATTAGATTTAAGTTCTAAGGAGTCCAACTTATTTCTCACTTTTGACAACAAATGGTTGTTTAAAATTGAAATGGTTTTGTAATATGTTTCGAATGTTATTTATAGATTATTATATACAACTAGTATTGAAGCCTGTCAATGGCAGGGAAGCTGATGCTTATTAAAAAAGAAGTTGTAGATTAATATTTAAAAGTTTTATTTTGTTTAACAGTGTATGATGCTCTACGTCAAAAATAGTTGTTTTAATTGAAAAATTTCGCAATTAGGTTGAGGTTATGTCCTGTGATTGAGTTTCAAAGCTTTTTATGGCCTCCTGTACGGACACCGTCGAGAGGAATTTGAGAGACATTATCTTCTCCTCCTTCATGTTCACAACTCCGAAAGAAAAAGAAAAAATTCCCCTCCGTTAGGTTTGGTCCAGTGTGATGACACTATACGTGTATAGTCAGCTGTTTTATAGCCATTGGATGACTTTTTAAGTGTCTAAAAAGACTTAAAATCCCATAATTTCTGCTACGGAGGTGAACAAAACATCTTATTACTTTCCTTATATACATAATGTATAAAGAAAGTATTGTGACGGGGTCGAAAATTCAAATTCGAGTTTTCGACGGGAGAGCACGTTTCAAGCATCCCTGATTGCGAATCAAACATTTTTGAAGTGATGTCTGTGTGTGTGTGTGTGTGTGTGTGTGTGTCAGTGAGTCTGTGGAGATGATAACGAATGGACCGATTGGAACAAAATTTGGTACAAAAATCACAATCCTTAAACACTGGAAGCCTATTGTTTTTATACGCAATCGAATGTTCAAAACCCCCTAAATTTTCGAATGAAGTTTTAAAAAAATCGCCAAAAAATCAAAACCTCTAATAAAGTTACGCAAATAGACATTTCTTATGTAATTTTTCATTAGAAAACGATTGACATAAATTTTAGAACGCTAACATGAACCGTTCTCGAGATATTGCACATTTTTCAAATAAATTATCAAAAAGTCATATAAAATAAAAAAAAATATTTCCTATTGAGAAACATGTTCACTTTTCATATGTAATATCATGCGATAAATTGGGTGACATTATTCTCGTGGTTCTAGCTCGTTCCATTCATGAAAAAATATACTTTAAGTAATACTTTTGTATTTGAACGCCAATAGTCTGCTGTAAGAATAACTTATTTCTTCGTCCATAACGCTTGGCGAGATTTTGGCGACGAATTTGGCGGAATGTCGCTAATTTGGCGACTTTTTGAAATGTTGCCAAATTAACGAAAATCTCGCCAAATGGATAAAAATGACGCTAAATCATTGAAAATGACGACTAATTGTCGAAAATTCAATATCTTGGAAAGAATATTAGTATCTACTATAAGAAAAACCTATTTTGTTTTTAGTGTAAAAGTAGTAAATTCATTACATTATATAAGGAAAGTCATGTGTTGCCCATATAAAATTTTTTTGCTACATTCAGTCCGATAGTCAATACTGTGAGTGTGCAAAGATTCAACCTTCTAGGTCGTCAGGAAGGGGCTTTTGGAGGGTCTGAAAATATTTTTTGGAAAATGAATCTTTCTTCGACCCCCTGGGGGGGGGGTATGTAAATCGAAAGTTCGGAAATGGTAAGTTCTATCCGAAGTTCGATGCTCTATAAGTGTGCAAAGATTTTAACTTCTAGGTCAACGAAGAAGCTGTTGTGTGATGTCGAAAGATTTTTCAAACCTCGTCCCCATTTCCACCTCTTCAGAGAGGTAAATCAAAAACTTGACTCAGTTATGTTCTGCATCGTAGTCGATACTGTAAATGTGAAAATATTCAGCCTTACAGGTCACCAGGGAGCTTCTAGAGGGTTTGGAAAAACAAAATAAAAACACATTAGACGAGTATATATGGTGACTAGACTTTAATCCTATCTTTGAGATAAAAGAAAGCGACCATAAATTTGAACAGGAAGACGGCAAGAGGAATCGTGCGTAACAGAAAAGGCCAGACTCAATGGCACCTAAAGTGACGTTTTATAGGACAGCTGTTTGTAACTAATAAATAGAAATGGGAACTCCCACCCTATTTTATCAGGACATTACTCTCGTGGTGTATCAACCCGAATTTGCAACGCCATCAAGTGGGAAGCAATATATTATCCATTCAGGACTGACTCAACTGAAACTACATACAGGGTAACAGCAATTACCGTATTCGGGGTTTTCAAGGAAGACGTTTCTCTCCAAATCCGAGTTCAAGAAAAAGAGCCCAACTAAAAAAAAGATGTGGCAATGGAAATAAGTAAGACCTTTGACCTTTCCTGATTGAAGTTGCCTAAAATCACAGGGTTAAAAGGTCTGGGTAATTTCTCGAGAACGTTCAAATAAAGACTGGTTAAAAGGTCCGGGTATTTTCTCGAGAATGTTCAAATAAAGACTGGTTAAAAGGTCCGGGTAATTTTCAAATAAAAACTGGTTAAAAGTGTGAGACCAGAATATGTTCTCACATGAGACAGTTTTATTTGAGTATTTATGGTGGCCAGAACGGCAAAGAAAGCGGTAGTCTGGCTGGCGTCGGGGTTTATGAAGACTTGAACTTTAAGGTCAAGAGACCAGAATATGTTCTCACAAAAAGGTCCGGGAATTTCTCGAGAATGTTCAAATAAAGACTGGTTAAAAGGTCCGGGTAATTTCTCGATAATGTTCAAATAAAAACTGGTTAAAAGGTCCGGGAATTTCTCGAGAATGTTCAAATAAAGACTGGTTAAAAGGTCTGGGTAATTTCTCGCCAATGTTCAAATAAAGACTGGTTAAAAGGTCTGGGTTATTTCTCGAGAATGTTCAAATAAGGACTACTTAAAGGCCTGGCTAAGGCCCTGTCTGTGAGGCAACAGTGTCAACAAATGCACCATACTTTATAGAGGTAGGTGTGAATTTCTTTATGTCATATGTACAAAAATGATTTCGACCTGCTAATGTCAAACACCACTCTGGACTTTCTCTCATCCTCGTTGTCTTAGTCACACATTATTTTAAAATAATATTGTAGTTAAGTTAGCATGGTTTTGTAATAATGTGGTAAGTCTGCAATTAACTAAATAAAAGATTAAAATTAAATATCTCTAAAGACTCTTTAATGATTATGTGAATTTACTTCACATTACTGGCAATTAGTATCATCACTCACTAATACAACTCACTCACAGAAATTTAGAGGACTGTTCATATCGCAGCCCTTTAAGGGGCAATTGAAAATTCTCGCTACATATTTAATTATAAACCAATTATATAATTTGTTACGTCACATTTTAGTGCGTTTGACTATTAAATTTCACTAAACTATCATAGAATGGAGTGCATACAGTTATATAACAGATTACCTCCAATTCAACCGCTTAAAGCATGTGCGCTCCTAATGTCCTTGTACACGTGCGAACAATGCATATTTCCTGATCAATATCAGTATTTATTCTATGACCCTCTAATTCAGGTCTGGGCAAGACGCTGATTGCGGTCCATCGGTGGACTGCCAAGAAACTCTGTGATGATCACGTGAAAGAGAGAAAAGTATGTGAAGTAAGAGAAAAGTATGGAAATTTAAAACAATTATTAAATTATATATATTATCAAACTCAAGTTAAGAAAATTATCAATTTTAGACCTCCTGGAGTAAAAGCAATTAACTACTTTCTCAGTTTTACAGACGACAACTTAACATACTAAATTTAAGTCTAAAATGTAAAGTTTTCTTATTTACCATAAATATTCTATTAAAATTATATATAATAAAATATTTCGAATAATTAGCGATTTGAAGCTAAAAAGTTAGTTAATTAAAAACGCTGGTTGCTATGAATACGGGTACACCAAGTTAAAAAATCTGATGTGAGCAGCACATGACTTTCCTTATACAATGCAATGAATTTATTACTTTTACAGTAAAAAAAAAAATAGGTTATTCTTATAGTAGATAGTACTTGCATTCTTTCCAAGATATTAAATTTTCGTCAATGAGTTGTCATTTTCATTGATTTAACGTCATTTTTATCCATTTGGTGAGATTTTCATTAATTTGGCAACATTTAAAAAGTCGCCAAGATGGCGACATTCCGCCAAATTCGTCGTCAAAATCTCGCAAAGCCTTATGGACGGAGAAATAATTTATTCTTATAGCAGATAAGTGACTATTGGCGTTCAAATATAAAAGTATTACTCAAAGTATTTTTTTTTCATGAATGGAACGAGCTAGATCCATGAGAAAAATGTCACCAAATTTATAGCATGATATTATTACTTATGAAAAGTGAACATATTTCACAATAAGTCATATTTTTTATATGATTTTTGATAATTTTTTTGAAAAATGTGCAATATCTCGAGAACGGTTCATGCTAGCGTTCTAAAATTTATGCCAATCGTGTTCTAATGAAAAATTACATAAAAAATGACTATTTGCGTAACTTGATTAAAGGTTTTAATTTTTTGAAGAATTTTTCAAAATTTCATTCGAAAATTTAGGGGGAGGGGGGTCTGAACATTCGATTGCGTATAAAAATAATAGGCTTTCAGTATTCATGGATTGTAGTTTTTGTACCAAATTTTATTCGAATTGGTCCATTCGTTCGTCAGTTATCGTCTCCACAGACTCACCGACACACACACACACACACACACACACACACACACACAGACATCATCGCAAAAAGGTCTGATTCGTGTTCAGGGATGCTTGAAACGTGCTCTCCCGTCGAAAACTCGAATTCGAATTTTCGACCCCGTCACAATACTTTCTTTATACATTATATGAATATAAGGAAAGTAATAATCATTTTCATTAATTTAACGTCATTTTTATCCATTTGGCGAGATTTTCATTAATTTGGCAACATTTAAAAAGTCGCCAAGTTGGCGACATTCCGCCAAATTCGTCGCCAAATTCCGCCAAGTGTTATGGACGGAGAAATAAGTTATTCACAGAGCAGATATGACTATTGGCGTTCAAATACAAAAGTATTACTCAAAGTATTTTTTCTCATGAATGGAACGAGCTAGATCCACGAGAATAATGTCACCAAATTTATAGAATGATATTATTACTTATGAAAAGTGAATATACTTCACAATAGGTCATATTTTTTATATGATTTTTGATAATTTTTTTGAAAACTGTGCAATATCTCGAGAACGGTTCATGCTAACGTTCTAAAATTTATGTCAATCTTTTTCTAATGAAAAATTACATAAGAAATGACTATTTGCGTAACTTGATTAAAGGTTTTAATTTTTTGATGAATTAAAACCTTTAATCATCAAAATTTTTCAAAATTTTCATGAATTTTTCAAAATTTCACTCGAAAATTTAGGGGGGGGGGGGTTTCTGAACATTCGATTGCGTATAAAAACAATAGGCTTCCAGTATTCATGGACTATAATTTTTGTACCAAATTTCATTCGAATTGGTCCATTCGTTCGTGAGATATCGTCTCCACAGCCTCACTGACACACACACATACACACAGACATCATCTCAAAAACGTCTGATTCGTGTTCAGGGATGCTTGAAACGTGCTCTCTCGTCAAAAACTCGAATTCGAGTTTTCGACCAAAACACAATACTTTCATTATACATTATATGAATATAAGAAAAGTAATAAATATTTGGGTTCACGATAATAAACCAAGTTTGGTAATTTATCTGCGTGGTTCCTCTGTATAGGATTATCATGTGAACGGGGGTCCGTTTTACCCTTTCTGAATTTAAATCCATCATTTTTAGAACTTTAACACATGGACATTCACGTTCAGTATTTAACTATAAATTTTAACTAGGTCTGGGCAGGACGTCCCTCGCGGACCACTGGTGGACCGCTAGGAACTTCTGGGGTGATCACCTGAATTAAGAGAAAAGTATCAAAATTTTCAAAAATTTATCGGACTACATTTTTTTTTTATCAAATTCTGATTATCAAAACTGACAATATAAACCGTCCTGGAGGGAAAATAATTAAAGACTACCAATTCAAAGACTACTAATTCAAAGACTACCAATTAACATTTTGAATTTGCATATAGTTTTTCTTTTCTACCATAAATATAATGAAAAGAAATAATATATAAAACAAGCTTTCGCATGATTACTGTTCATCAATATCTATTCATTGAATCCAGCACGCTGTTCTGAATACCGGAGTAGCAAGTTAAGATAAACAAGAAAGATCAATCATGCTTAAAGCATTGATTATGAAACACTTTCCAACTTCAATGCAATTTTATTTAAACATGTCTAAAATGCAATACATTCCTCGGTAATATTTTAAAACTTATCACAATACTACATTAATTTATTATATTTGAAAATTTTACCTTCATCGAAAAAAATGAACTTCATTCAGATGACGGCATTGATATATAAATTGCCTGGTTTAAATATCTCTAAACTGTGATACATTCCTCGGTAATAATTTTATAATTATCATAATACAACGATAATTTATTATATTTGAAAACTTCATCGAAAACAACTGAAATTCATTCAAATGACGTCATAGAAAAAATAACACGCCTGGCTCTCTCTATAAAAGCAGCATTTCATTCATAAATAATTTCCCTTTCATGCCATTCATCACAGTACTATAATAATTTATTTTATTTAAAAATTAAGACCATGGAGCTATACGTAATTAAACTCTATGCGCAAAACTTCATCGAAAAAATCGTCCTTCTCTTTGTAAAATCAATGAATATTTCATTCATATCAGCTACGCAGACTCCATGAACTAAATGATTTTATGTTAAAGAAATATAGCAATTCTAATACAACTCATTCAACATATTTTGCTGTTTACATTTTACATAGGTGAAAAATAGGCTTCGTTGTAGAAATAATCAAATTTGGATGAGCATTTAAACACAAATTATTGTAATTGCGCTGTTTCAGTATGTAGATGCACAGAATTTAAGAAAAATAAAGTGGTTTTAGGACGGATACAACGCTCAATATGAATTAAAAAGAACTTTAAAAATCACGATTTTGAGACAAGATGGATGCCACATATCATTTTGAAGTGAGTCACGTGATCTTTTCATATCGTGGTCATGTGATCGCTTCATATAAGAGGTGTTATTATTATTTTAATTTTTATTTAAAAAACTACTGAATATATTTTGCTGAATTTTTTTTATATATTTTATGGAACAATTTGAATATTACCTAAAATTTTCGAAGCAATTTGTGAATTTTAAATCCGCTTAAAAAATGTTTGAAAAATTAGGTCCCATAGGGCTCAATGTATTTCATTTTTTCAACCCGGGTTCAATCCAAAACTAATTGGGTGATATTATTCATTTATATTTCCATAGGTCCTACAGACCGTCTGAACAACATACTAAAATTTCATTTTGATTAAGTCATTTTTACGGCAGTTATCGTGCTAACGGACAGACAGACAGACAGAATGAACAAAGTCATAAACACTTTTCATCTTTGTTGTAAAGTGATAATAAAATGGGGATCACAATAACAGACTATATTCTTGCGCGGTTTTTTTTTATACAAGGTGTCCCGATAAAAGTGAGCAGTGGAAGATTTCTTGAGTTGTTCTTTGTAGATTAATTGTTCCAATTGCAAAAATGCTTAACATAAGATTGAAAGTTATGAATTAATACTTTCATTGCTTTACCATATTTTCGTAAAAAGTTGAAAAAATTAACTTTTTATACAGCCCCTCTATCGAAAAAGGTTAAGTTGCAAAAATGTCCAGAGATACACTGTTTCGTGACATGACTTTTTTAATCCTCAACATTCATGAATCTAGGGGTCGTTCACAAATTGAGTTGATGCACAGAAATCATTTAGTGATAATATAAAATAATTTTTTCCGTCGGTTGTTTTTGAGACTATTAAAGACAGACAGGGTAAAAGTTATTTTAACACTTAAATAAGGTAAATAAAAGAGATTATTGTGGTTTTTGCCGGCCTGTCAAATATTTTCCTGACAAGTTTGTGGAAATACCAGCATGCATTTCAAGTTTTGAAATCAGCTAGATTGATTTAAAACTACTGTTTTCAGTCATCTCAATTAATTTCCAGCACATTTTTTCCACCAGAATGAGAGCATTTACAGGCGAATCGGCAAGAACTCTTACATGCGGTACAGAAGGATGTGGGTTTGAACAGTAAGAGAAATATGTTGTTCAGTACTTACGGTCCGGATACTGGAATATGGATAAAACGAGAAGTAAACTAAAATGTCTATTTCATCATTTCCTTTAGTATACGTTTATTTATTTATTTATTTATTGCCCAGGCCTTCTAGCTCACCTAAAGGATATTGAGCAGTTACAGTGGACGGTAGGGAAAAATACAGAAATAACAATACACAAACATACAAAGACAATATTCATAGAAATACAATACAGGCAGAAAACAATACAAAATAAAACATACAAAGAGGAAAACACATTGAAAAACAGTTGTGATTGATATAAAAAATGAGATAAATTCAAATAATTTAAAGTCCCTATCACAGGGAAAATTCGTTTTAAATAACAAAAAACAGAAAATTTTAAAACTCCTTTTAGATAAAAAAATTACGATCAAATTAGAGACACCAAAATACCATTAAACGCATTGAAAACATAAAATATAACAATAGAAAAAATTACAGAAACAGCCTTAAACCAGAAAAAAAAGTACTTTCATTAAGTAGTTGTCAATTTGATCGTGATCAATTATGCAGCAAAGAGATCAAATAATTTCAAACAGATGAATTAAAGCGAAATGTCACATAAAATTTGGGCCAGTGTAAAATTTTATTAACAATATTTTTATTACTTTCCTTATATACATAATGTGTAAGGAAAGTATTGTGACGGGGTCGAAAATTCGAATTCGAGGTTTCGACGAGAGAGCACGTTTCAAGCATTGCTGATCACGAATCAAACATTTTTGAGGTGATGTCTGTGTGTGTGTGTGCCATTAAGTCTGTGGAGACGATATCTTACGAACGAATGGAGCGATTTGAATGAAATTTGGTACAAAAATCACAATCCATGAATACTGGAAGCCTATTGTTTTTAAACGCAATCGAATATTCAGAACTCTCCTAAATTTTTGAGTGAAATTTTGAAAAAATCATCAAAAAATCCAAACCTTTAATAAAGTTACACAAATGGACGTTTTTTATGTAATTTTTCCTTAGAAAACGATTGACATAAACTTTAGAACGCTAGCATGATCGTTCTCGAGATATTGCACATTTTTCAAATAATCTTATCAAAAAATCCCATAAATTAATAAAAATATATTAACTGTTGAGAAACGTGTTTACTTTTCATATGCAATATCATGCGATAAATTTGGTGACATCATTCTCGTGGATCTAGCTCGTTCTATTCATGAGAAAAGATACTTTGAGTAATACTTTTGTATTTGAACACCAATAGTCATTTATCTGCTATAAGAATAACTTATTTCTTCATCTATAACGCTTGGCGAGATTTTGGCGAAGAATTTGGCGGAATGTCGTCAGTTTGGCGACTTTTTTAAATGATGCCAAATTAACGCAAATCACGCCAAATGGATAAAAATGACGCTAAATCAATGAAAATAACGACTAATTGACGAAAATTCAATATCTTGGAAAGAATATAAGTATCTACTATAAGAATAACCTATTTTTTTTTTTGCTATAAAAGGAGTAAATTCATTGATTTATATAAGGAAAGTCATGTGCAGCCCACGCCTGATTTTTTTAAAGCAGTAGCCAACTTACTATTGAGGAATCTTTACAGAAATATTTTTGGCAATAAAAACAGAGTTTTTGATATTTTCATTAGAGCGAGGGTTTTTACAAATATTTGCAAATTATAAGGGGTGATTGATTGAGGAAGGTTTAGAGAGATGAAGCATTTTTGTATAAGGACATGAAAAAAACATATTGATTCACATCTCCGAAGTTATTACAAACACCGTTAGATGTGGAATTGATTTAATTTTGAAATAATAGAGATAATCTGAAAATGGGCCATGACCAGTAAGGAAGTATATTAAATATCGATATTAAACATTTGAAGTTTTGTATTAACAGAGGCTAAAAAAGATTTTATTATGACTGCATCATTATTACGGGGGGAAATATAGTTATTAAGGTATAGTTGCCAGTCATGTGGAATCGAGGTTTTACAAAATTTCGAAAGATAAGAATATGGAAGAGGGATAGTGTAAGGGATACTTGTTAAAGCAGCATTTTTAGCATATTCATCAGTTGTCTCGTTTCCTAATATATTTACATGGGCTTTAACCCAAGAAAGGTTTATTAAATGTTTAGATTTTAAGGCACTAGATTTTATAGATTTTATATAATTTGATTTATTGTTTAGAAAATTAAGGACAAGGATATATGAAAGACTGTTTGTAAAAATATTGATTTTGGAATTGTCTTTGGAAGCCCGTTTTTGGAAGATCCGTCTGTGTAAATGTTATAATTAGCAAAAGTAATATTATCATGTCTTTTAAAATTAAAAATGCTCTTAGAAGGATGGGAGTCTGAAAGAGGGCTATTAAAATCGAATAAATCAGTTTTTAGAAAATATTTATTAACCCCCCCCCCTCCCAACTATTACCTGAAATTTTACCAAAGTTAGAAGATAACTTGAAACATTTCTCTTGCAAATAAAGGATATGTGGACGCCATGTTAATCTGTAATCTATAATTAAACCAAGATATTTTAAATTATTGCTAATTTTAATGGATTTATTTCGTAATTTAAAAATGGGTTTTTTTTTAGCTGTTTATTATTTTTACAAAGAACAAAGAAACGTTCGTATTCGTTGTCTCTCTCAGCCATATCGACGATGAGGCGAACCTATTGATTGCAATTGACATGATCTCAGAATACAATTTCCTGAAGGATTCCGGCTTTACGGAAACGACGATAGTATTTCCTCACTGTATCATAGAAGATCGGTTGTATTCGCCGCAAAGACAATCATCTCACAGGGTTCGCATTGCTGAACAGCACCATCGTTCAAATTCTAGGTAGGTAGCAGAGTTACTTGAATACTTACGTACAAATTGCGAATTGACGGAATAATGACATAATAGCATTATCCGTATAAAATAAATTTGAAGAAGTGCTGAAAGTTCTAAACTATTTGCAACCGAAGTTGATATGTGGATGCCCCTTATTTCCAAATAAAAAATTTAATTAATGATAATTATGTCAAATTAGATCGTATTACAGCCAATTTTTTTTTTTAAATAAATACGGTATGAGTAATATTTCTGTAATTAGACATTTTTTTGATAGAGTGGCTGTATAAAATTTCGAATTCAGTTTTGAATATTTTATTTCTTTGCTTGCAGGTTACTATGATTGCAGAAAATTGTGGTCATAGGAATAGGGGAGGTAATCGGAGCCCGTTTGTTTATTTAGAGTTTTTTTTAGAGTTCAAATTTGTTTCGGTTTCTATTTATATTGTGTTTGTAGGAGAAGGAGATAATTTGTGGAGTCATGCAACTTCCGTTGTGACGGTGTACACAGATTGTATTCAATTTTCACTGTTATTTACATGAATAAAATTTATTTATTTTATTATTTTTTTAATTAATGAATTCAATTTATCACTGCTTTAATTACCGAGCAATGCCGGGTACATCTTCTAGTGCTGTAATAAATATATGGTGGATAGCGAAACTTCGAACTAACTCTTGGCTTGCAAAAGTCTGATCAAGTTTGCTCTAACCAAACATAACTTACAATATCACCATTTAAGAAGTCACACATAATTTATGACGCTCTATACATGGATTAAATAATATCTGTGCAGATGCATACTATCTTAATGTGCATTTTATGTATAACTAAGTTCAAAATACACATTGTCCTGTATAGTCGTAGATCACAGTAGCATTTTTAAAGGAAACTGCATTGTTTTCCTAAAAGAATAGTGTTAATAAAATTTTAAACTTTGAATAACATATGTTTTTTAAATAAAAAAAATCTGATGTGGGCAGCACATGACTTTTCCTGCAGACTCAAATTCATATTTTCTTCGTTTCTTTAATAATTCATTAGATTGAGTTTAATTGAACCAAATAACGCAAAATTTGCATTTGCAATTTAATTTTTGTTTTTCTTTGGTGATTGGACTTTTTTCCGAAATCGGCGTAACAAAAATGCAAGAAATCTCAAATATCGTGAGAACGGTTAGTCCTAAAGTATAATGGAATGTGTTACATTATTTTACTCTTCAAAAATTTCGTATAAAACAAGAATTTATTTGATACATTTGAAGATACACTACTTAGTCTTTTTTTTTAATTTTGACGATTTTGAAGGGGGGGGGAATTTCGTAAAAAAGGCAGGTTGTTTTTTTTTCCGAATCGTACCAAAATCTAATCAGCACCAGAGTATCCCACAAGTAACTTATATACCAAATTTTGTGAAATTTGGTCAATTAGTGTTTTAGCTAGAATGGATACATGAAATTTTTGCTGGCCATTTAGTAAAAAAAGGCGGTTTATTCCTTCCCGAATCGTACCAAATTCTAATCAGCACCAGAGTATCCAGCAAGTAACTTATCCACCAAATTTTGTGCAATATGATCAATTAGTATTTTAGCAAGAGAGGATAAAAGAAATTATTACGGGCCATTTTGCAAAATAGGGCGGTTTCTGTTTTTAAGAATCGTATCCAAAACTAATCAGCACCAGGGTCACATCCAAGTGATTTACCTACCAAATTTTACGAAATTCAGTCCATTAGTTTTTGAGTTATAGTGGATACATACATTGCACAGACAGACAGACAGACACACAGACACACACACACAGACGTCACGCTAAAAATAGTTGTTTCGTATTCTAATCATCACCATAATATTCCACATGTGATTTATCTACCAAATTTTGTGAAATTTGGTCAATTTGTATTTCAGCTAGAGTGAATACATGTGAATTTTGCAGGCCATTTCGCAAAAAAAGGCGGATTCTTTTTTTTCCGAATTGTACCAAAAACAAATCAGTACCAGGGTCACACCCAAGGGTCTTACTTACCAAATTTTATGAAATTCGGTTCATTAGTTTTTGAGTTAGAGTGGATACATACATTGCACAGACACACACACAGACGTCAAGCTAAAAATAGTTTTTCCGTATTCTAGAGGTCTCGAAACGTGTAGATCCGTCGAAAACTCGATTTGTGATTTTCGGCATGATTCCAATACTTTCCCTACACATTACCACGTATTGCAGGGAAAGTAATAATAACCCTGTTTATCTGTGTTGTCTATAGCGGAAAATTTAACTCACGTATAACAGTGAAATCTGGTATGGAGGTACGTACCTCTTCTCTCAAAATGAAATATCACATCAATATGTTTTTTTAAATTCAAACTAGTTAATTAGTTATAAATATAAAAGCCAAATTCGCTGATTGTATTAGTGGAACCAACTATTGCATGTTTCTACAAATAAAGCAATTTTACGGGTTCCAAAATTAATTTTTTCAAGTTTTTACTTTCCCTGCAATACATGGTATTGTATACGGAAAGTATTAGAATCATGCCGAAAATCGCAACTCGCATTTTCGACGGATCTACACGTTTCGAGACACCTAGAATACGAAAAACTATTTTTAGCCTGACGTCTGTGTGTGTGTGTGTCTATGTGTCTGTCTGTCTGTATAAACTTTAACTAAAAATCTAATGGACCCAATTTCATAAAATTTGGTAAGTAAGTCCCTTGGGTGTGATTCTTGTGCTGATTAGTTTTTAGTACGATTAGGGATAAAAGAAGCTGCTATTTTTTGCGAAATGACTCGCAAAAATTGATTTATCTACACTAGCTGAAAAATTAATGGACCGAATTTCACAAAATTCGGTAGATAAGTCGCTTGTGAGTTACGCTGGTGCAGATTAGATTTTGGTACAATTCAGAAAAAAATAACCCGCCTTGTTTTGCAAACTGGCCCACAAAAAGCGTCAAAATCTAAAAAAAAAAAACTACGTATGCTCAAATATATCCATTAAATGCTTGTTTTATACTTCATTTTTAACGAAGAAAAGAATAAAATCAACCCCATTACCCTCGGACTAACCCTTCTTGAGATATTTTAGTTGTTTCGTAGTTTCTCTCCGCCACCTTTGAAAATAAATCCAGTTACCAAATAAGAACGAAAATTGAATTAAAAGTGAATTAAATTTAATTTAAATAAAGATAACGTATCTATAAGTCTGCAGGGAAAGTCATGTGCTGCCCACATCAGATTTTTTTTATTGATAAACATAATCGGTATTTTATTGATAAGTTTAAATCACCTTCGATTTCTTTATCTAAATTTCGATTTCTTTGTCAATTTCGATTTCTTTATTTCGAACTACGAAAGTACGATGAAATTTGGTGTCAAATTTCTCTAGAAATCGTCGAAAATTGGTCGATTGGATTGGTAGCATTATCCTTTCCTAGCTAAAGCTCGGGGATTTTCAGAAGCGGAAACAATAGTGGGAATTTTGGCGGAGAGATTGGAAATAATGGAAATATTGGTTAATGAGAAAAAACATGAACTTTATACGTGTTCTGATAATCCGATATAGATTGCAAAGCTGAAATATCTGCAACAAATGTTTCAATGCGATGGCTTTCCATTTTTAAGCAGTCACATCAATATTGATATTAGCATGTAGATGGAGTTTGTTAATATAAAAAAAAATATATTTCAAATTTTGATACTGGTAAAATTCTTTAAGGATAATTCACAAATTATAATCATTGATATAACTTCTTTCAGTGTTTCATATTGAATAAATACGACTGAATTAAAAATGACAGGAAACTAATATTTTATGGTTCAAAGCACTTTTGTATTAGTAAGATTATAAAGAAACTTAAATTATTTATAGTGCTGAATATTTTTTAAATTACATTCCGAAAATTTTAAAATTAAAGAAACATTTTTTGTCCAACACACCTACTCAATTTCTCACAGAGACGACAGAAACCAAAAATTTATTTTTCATCAATACACCTTTTTACAATTTTCATTGTGAAATAATTTATTATTTAGTGTTTATAACGTACATACATTTGTCTTACAGTGAAAAACGCTGTATATTTCCAAATTACAAAATGCTGAATGTTCACATTTTTTGGAAGCTTTTGATGTTTCCAATTTTTAAAAAATCCCCTTCCCCGAAAAGCTGATTTTTTTCCCGAAATTTTTTCCGGTCTTTGCAATTCTATCTATTGCACGCTGATAAAACTGAAACAAACTAATTTCTCGCGTTAACCCTTTCGCAGTTTTGAATATTTGAAACAATGAATTCAATTGATCTCTGCTTTTGGATCGGAAAAACGCCCGGTATATTTTCTAGTATTAAATATAAAACTTTTCACCGAATTCTAGTTTTTTGGCAATATATACAGTTTACAATTTTGCCTCGATAAGTGCAATTTATCGTGTTTAAATCTAACACCCACGTACTCACACTAACGGTCATTAAAGAAAAACACTCGAGACATACGTTTAAATGTCAAAAAGTGTTTTTTCTTCAAAATCTCAAAATTGAAAATTTTCAAGAAATCGGTAATTAAAAAAGAGAAAATTCATTGTGAATTTCTTATAAACCCACCCCCTACTATAATAAGTTATTCACATGTAAATATAATACTTTTTTTACACACAATTATTTATTTATCAAGAAAGTAATAGAGGAGAATTAACCTGTATGATCGAAACCAGGTAGTTATTACAAAATTGTTATAATTATGATCGAATTTTGATATTACAGTATATCTATGATAGGTTGTAATTGGATTATTGAATTATACTTACAGGTGCGCCAATAAATAGTTCCAGGAAGTAGTTATCTTCAGAATCGTGCAATTACGAGCGCATTTGGTAACTTCCATTGTCTTCTATTAATCTTATTAACCCCGATAGATTCATTTAAGAAGCTAGTTTGACATTCATGTCATTATGCATTTTCTCATTTGATTTCTGTTGGCGTTGCCTCGAGATATATATATGGAATAAGTTCACGTAATAAAATGAGATGATCGTTAGTGGATTTTCTATATTACGCAGCATATTTTAGAATTTTGGTTTTGTTATATAACGCATCAGAAAATTGTGCAAGGAGTCACTCGGTATTTAAGATGCAAACCTCAGATTAATATTACACCCGAAAGTGCAGCGACTTTTCGAAAACTAAACAAAGCAATTATGATGCGCCTATTTAGAACAAAACAACAAATACATTGCTGCGGGGTGTTAAATAAGACCGCAATGCGCCAGCGATCTATCATTAGCTTTAGCTATAGAGTATAATATTTGAAACTAATCTCAAACACAATTAAAAGTTAAGATTCAAAATTATCAAACTAATATATTACTCTACTTAGATGCATGATATAATGTGTAAGAAAAGTATTGTGACGGGGTCGAAAATTCGAATTCGAGTTTTCGACGGAAGAGCATGTGTAAAGCAGCATTGACTCGAATCGAATGTTTTTTAGGTGATGAATGTGTGTATATATGTGTGTGTATGTCTGTGTGTATATGTGTGTGTATGTGTGTGCGTATATGTGTGTGTATGTGTGTGTGCATGTGTGAATATGTATATATATGTGTGTATATGTGTGTGTATGTGTGTGTATATGTATGTGTGTATATGTGTGTGTATATGTGTGTGTATGCGTGTCTACATGTGTGAACATGTATATGTGAAATTATGTGTGCGTGTATGTGTGTGTGTATATGTATGTGTGTATATGTGTATGTGCGTGTCAGTGAATGCGCTTGTTCGTGAGTCTGTGGATGAGATATCTAAAGAACGAATGGAATGCTTCGAATGTAATTTGGTACGATTGTTCCGATCCGTGAATTAAAATTTTTATTTAGACACTGACATTTTCTAACCTAAGTAAGTAGCTAAAAAAGGCAGATTCTGCGATACAAGGAGGATGAGCAGTACTTTCATTCCTCTCCATTGTGCCTACTTCCAATAGAGGATATATTCTCGCTGATGAGACCTTTTATTTCGGTGGAGGGAAAGAAATAGACATGTGAGGAATTTACTTTTATTAATCGGAGATTTTTGCGGAATATAACGGACTTGCATTTTTGTAGGTCCTCTCTCGGCTGAAGGAATAGCCCATACATTAGAGAACATGTTTTTTTGACTCGGGAGAGATTTTTATAAAATACTAGATGGAATTTTTTTCAAATGGAATGGCACTCTCATGTGTCCATTTGAAAAACGAATTTTTTAATACTTTCAGTTTTATGACATAGATTATTTACGGTACATTTAAACAACACTCCTAATGCAGATTCCTAAGAAAACGTATCCTTCTACATATGCCAGGACTTGGGATAAATGAAAGCAGGATACATTTTTAAAAATACAATATATGTAGAAAAATATATTTATGGTGCCCACCAATAACCCGGTGGGACGCACTAGCACAACCCATAATCCTGTTTATTTCTATTTACTAAGTTTTGGATGCTTTGAAAATGGACATGAAAACATTTCTTAGTTTTTCTAGTAGTTCTTGAAAATATTCTACTTTACGGATTCTGTCCAGCAACCATCCAGTGCAATGTACCTCTACAATCCATACTTATTTCTCTTCTTAAAATTCCTGTTTCTCTGTTTCAGATTTCTGGATCTTTCAAAATGGATTTAAGAAAATTTCTTGATTTTTTTCAAATTGAACTTTTGAAAATTTTATTCATTATTTTTTTAATTTCTTAATTTTTCAAACTTCTCGATTTTTATAAATTGAACTTGTGAAAATTTCATGCAAATTTCTTTATTTTTGAAGCTGAACATGTATGGATTTTTTTCCCCAAATTTCTGGATTTTTCTAATTAAACTTGTAAAAATGTTATGCAAAGTTCCAGATTTTTTACTTTCCCTGCAATACATGGTAATGTATAGGGAAAGTATTGGAATCATGCCGAAAATCACAACTCGAGTTTTCGACGGATCTACACGCTTAGAGACCTCTAGAATACGAAAAAACCATTTTTAGCGTGACGTCTGTGTGTGTGTCTGTGTGTCTGTCTGTGTGCCTGTGTGTCTGTCTGTCTGTGTGTCTGTGTGTCTGTCTGTCTGTGCAGATTTTGTATCCATTCTAAGTAAAAAACTAAAGGACCGAATTTCACAAAAGTTGGTAGGTAAGTCACTTGTGGGCGAGTCTGGTGCTGATTAGTTTTGGGTACGATTTGGAATTAAAGAACCCGCCTTTTTTGCGAAATCTCCCGCAAAAGCTTGTATCCACTCTAACTGAAAAACTACTGGACCGAATTTCACAAATTTTGGTTGATAAGTCACTTGTGGGTTACCCTGGTGCTGATTAGATTTTGGTACGATTCGAAAAAAAATAACCTGCCTTTTTTTTGCAAAATGGCCCGCAAAAATCGTCAAAATCTAAACTAAAGAACTAGGTATACTCAAATATATCCATTAAATGCTCGTTTAATACGTAATTTTTAACGACAAAAAGAATAAGACCAACCCCATTACACTAGGACTAGCCGTTCTCGAGATATTTTAGTTTTTCGTACTTTCTTTACTCCACCTTTGAAAATAAGCCCGGTTTCCGAATGAGAACGAAAATTGAATTAAAAGTGAAATAAATTTAATTAAAATAAAGAGAGCGTTAATATAAGTCTGCAGGAAAAGTCATGTGCTGCCCACATCAGATTTTTTAAATTGAACTGAAACGGGATGAAACATTGATTTCGTGTATTATTTTCTGCGATAAAACTAAGTTTACTTGATATAAATATCAGAAGTAAAAAATTAAAATATTCTGGCGAGAAATACTTTAAGATTCCCATATCATATTTTTGTACATTTTGCACCACAAGAGAAGAGGCAAATCGGTAGGTTTAACAACACAGTACACTTCTCTAGGCAGGTGATTAGAGGAAAACGGCACACGAACAAACATGAACAAGATAAAATATGATACCAAGCAGAACAAAAAGTCGAGAGAAACATGCATATTTTAGAACTCTATTATTCCTTCTATATACACGATTATTACCTTGAGTTATCTTCAATGGCTTCAATTTAAAATGGCGTTTTTAGCTATTACGATCATGTCAGGGCTCCATAGCCTTTCCAGAAATTGTACCCCGGGACCTATGCATCCGAAAGCCACAGCATAAATTGCTCGATAAAGGTTGGCCATGCAGCTCACTATTGTATGCATTGATATTTTACTCATACAGGTGAGAACCGGGACTATTGAACCAACCCGGTTATTGGCACTTTTTCCGGTTATGGAGTTATTTGTATTTATAAGTGATACAGCATAAATAAGAAAATATTGGTCTTCAACCGGCCAATTAACTCAAACTGGTAATTGTACGAGGTAATTCCAATCCATTCATGCACCCAAAGGTAAGAAACAGTTTCGCTATAAGACTAACTTGTTACTAATATTTGAAACACGTATAGATAGATTATTAAGAGGTTTTGGCTTCAGAAAATATCAATTTTTACTTTCGTAATAAGAAATCTCAGAAAATTTTAACAGTGTAGTAATTTTAACGAGGTAAGTCTAAGGCCAATCCATTCATGTACCCAAAGGTAAGAAAGAGTTTCACTATAAGACCAACCTGTTATTAATGTTTGAAACACGTGTAGATATATTATTAAGAAGTTTTAGGTTCAGAAAATACCAACTTTTCCTTTCGTAATAAGAAATCTCAGACAAATTTTAACAGTGTAGTAATTTTAACGAGGTAATTCTTGGGCCAATCCATACATGTTCCTAAAGGTAAAAAACAGTTTCGCTACAAGGCTAATCTATTATTAATGTTTGAAACACGTGTAAATATATTATTAAAAAGTTTTGGGTTCAGAAAATTCCAACTTTTCCTTACGTAATAAGAAATCTCAGACAAATTTTAACAGTGTAGTAATTTCAAAGAGGTAATTCTAAGGCCAATCCATGCATGTACCCAAAGGTAAGAAACAGTTTCGCTATAAGGCCAACCTGTTATTAATGTTTGAAACACGTGTAGATATATTATTACGAAGTTTTGGGTTCAGAAAATTACAACTTTTCCTTTCATAGTAAGAAATCTCAGACAAATTTTAACAGTGTAGTAATTTTAACGAGGTAATTCTAAGGCCAATCCATGAATGTACCCAAAGGTAAGAAACAGTTTCGCTATAAGGCCAACCTGTTAATAATGTTTGAAACACGTGTAGATATCTTATTAAGAAGTTTTGGGTTCAGAAAATACCAACTTTTCCTTTCGTAATACGAAATAATCTCAGGCAAATGTTAACAGTATAGACTGAAAATGTCTGACGATGTTTAGATGATGTTTAGGCGTTAGCACTTTTATTGTTCTAAGTATTATTTTTGTTTATAAGTGATAAAGTGGAAATTAGTAAATATTGGTCTTTAACAAGCCCTCAGTAATCCAGACTCGTGATTCACCAGATGGCTTATCTGTCGGAATCACTAGTTCTGGCTTATCTTTTCTTTCTATGGCTTATTACTTTCCTTATATACAATAATGTATAAGGAAAGTATTGTGACGGGGTCGAAAATTCGAATTCGAGTTTTCGACGGGAGAGCACGTTTCAAGCATCGCTGATGACGAATCGAACACTTTTTAGGTGATGTGTGTGTGTGTGTGTGTGTGTGTGCGTGAAAGTATGTGTGTGTGTGTGAAAGTATGTGTGTCTGTGTGTGTGTGAAAGTATGTGTGTGTGTGTGTGTGTGTGTGTGTGTGTGTGTGTGCCAGTGAGCCTGTGGAGACGATAACTGACGAACGAATGGAACGATTTGAATGAAATTTGGTACAGGAGTTACAATCCGTGAATACTGGAAGCCTATTAATTTTATACGCAATCGAATATTCAGAATCCCCCCTAAATTTTCGAGTGAAATTTTGAAAAAAATATCAAAAAATCAAAACCTCTAATAAAGTTACGCAAATAGACATTTCTTATGTAATTTTTCATTAGAAAACGATTAACATAAATTTGAGAATGCTAGCATGAACCGTTCTCGAGTTACTGCACATTTTTAAAACAAATATCGAAATATTACAAAAAAAAATTCCTAATTAGAAACATGTTCACTTTTCATATGTAATATCATGCGATAAATTTGGTGACATCATTCTCGTGGATTCTAGCTCGTTCCATTCATGAAAAAAGATATTTTGAGTAATAATTTTATATCTGAACGCCAATTATCATTTATCTGTTATAAGAATAAATTATTTCTCCATCCATCCATAAGGCTTGGCGAGATTTTGACGACGAATTTGGAGGAATGTCGCCAACTTGGCGACATTTTAAAATGTTGCCAAATGAAAGAAAATCTCGCCAAATGGTTAAAAATGACGCTAAATCAATGAAAATAACGACTATTTGACGAAAATTCAATATCTTGGAAAAATGTAAGTGTCTACTATAAGAATGACCTATTTTGTTTTTACTATAAAAGTAGTAAATACATTGCATAAGGAATACATAAGGAAAGTCATGTGCTGCCCACATCAGATTTTTTGTTCATGTGATCACAGGTAGTAAACAGACAGTCTACAAGGCTGACATGCTATCATTGCTTATAACTCTATTAGATCTTTTATTACTATGTTCTGTGTTACAGCAGCTTTATTTCTAAACAGAAGATTCCAGCTTTTCCTTTCAAAGCAAGAAATTTCAAGCAAATTTCTTCAGTGTGAAGTAAAAATATTTTAGTTAATAAAAACAGAATGCAACATCGAAATTAAAATAGGTTCTGAATGGAGTTAAACATACATATCGTCTCCCAAATGCTTTGTTTAATCTTATTATGGAAATAGTATTCTTCCATTTGAGAACGCTTGTACTGTATATTAATGAAATAAATTCGAAATTTCGCAGAAATGATCTTTACGTGTTTTCTTGTGCACGTAATGTTGAATGTTTAAAGTTTTATTCTTCATCTCTCTAAGGGATTTTCTGTATTAAGATAGATAATTTGAGAAAACAGGTGTATGTACCTATCGGTGTATTTGCATTTGGTATTCAACCGAAACATATCGTGTTGTAACAGTTAGAAAATTCAGACATATTATTTTAATTGGAAATGAATATTTTAGTGATACAAGTTCAAGGTAATTTATTGCCAAAGTAAACTGGTTGATTATCTACGAAAACAAGGCAAATGATATTGTTAATATAGTGTTAAATGTATTAAACCGTGTAGAATAATGTTAAATTCAGAAGCATCTAGGTGATGAAATTAATTTTTTAATTCACCTTCCATATATTTAAGCATAGATAAAATAAATTTATTGAATTCAGAAGTTCAGATTTTTGATGGTATATTACATATTTTTTACATGCTGGAACATAAAAATCTGATTTTTCAATGACGTACTTTTGTGGTAATATTTTGGTCTCTGAAGTTTACTGATATCCGTTGTTATTCAAAATGTTTTTCATAAGGTTTTCATAAAATTTCACTACGTAGAAAAGTTAACATGTGTTTATGTATTTGTTTTGTACATGATGTTCTGAGGAACGGCATAATGCATGGTTGTTTTACAATAGTTTTAATTAAAATCGTTTGATGGAATTTTAACAAAATATCTAGTGAATTAGCATACTTTAAATAGCGCCTTGGTGATAATTGATTATGTTAAATTAAACGCAATTTTAAGCATATTTTATTTTGTATATACTGTTTCTAGGAATATTTCTCCGTGGTTACGACAAGGGGGTCGTGACCAGAGCGTTTGAAATCTAGTTCATAACCGCTGCCGTTTGAAAACTCATTTCGGCCACGGTCCAGTTATGACCAAAATGGCCGAGTATTTTCGTCGGTCATCGCTAGAAGCCTTGTTTTGCTGGAAATGCTGTCTAAATCGTGCAAAATAACCATACTGCATTTTTGATGAGTAACCAGATAATCGATAAACAACTACGACGTATCTGGTTATAACTGGGAGGACAAGTTGGTTGACTTTGTCAAAAGTGCCCTGAGTAACAAAAATTCCGACCGGGAATTCACGATGTCACACGTCTGATCCATACTCACCGTCACTCAAACAGGGATAAACCATTGCGGTATTAGGCAGAGGTATTAGCCCCTAATACCCCCCCCCCCCCTCACCACCACCACCACCACTAGAAAAGCATAGATAACAGAGTAAGTAGATATTTAATGTCACACAATTTTTTGGCCAAGGATGTTTTTTAGGTGAATTGGGCCTAAACAGCAAGATTTTTATTGATAAGTTCCTACTTCCGAGAAGTAGTTAAGAAAAGATGTAGATCAGCATTTATGATCCACAAGGCTGGATTAGGGTCAAATATTTTGTAGAAGTCATTACAGTTTAGATGGATAATCCCATATAAAGCAAAAACACACGGAGGGCCAGTTAGCGTAAGAATGGAAGGTGTGTACAAAAAGGGGGTAATAGCTGATGCTCAGACTGTCAAGCAGATATAGCCAATCAGAAACTCATGTTTGACACCTTCCAGTCTAAACCACGTGATGAATGAGAGTTAAAAGTGACGTATTACTCCCGGATTTTTAATATTGTGAAAGATAGGTAGACTTAATCTACTCTTTAGGATATCTACAGGGAGGAACGACTGCTTTCTGACGTGACCTCAGTGGCTACTACGTTAGTAAATATTTTTTGGTTACACATCATGATTTACTTCATATGAAGATTTCTGTATATTTAAACTCCTTAGGATACAGCATGTATAGCTTTTTTCCGTGTATATATTAGCATAAGTCAGCTGAATGAATTCACTTTATTCTTTGAACTTAACTGTTGCCAAATTAAGAAAGAAAAATAAATTTTAAGTAAAATATTAAATCAATAACTTGCGAACAAAAAATACGGAAATGTATTTTTTCCATGATGATGCGGAATACGATAAAAGTAGAAAAAAGAAGTAAGAGGCCCATACCCAATGAGGTTTTATAGCCTTTAGCAGTATGCCTGATCTAGAGACATGATATTTAACTTTTTTGGTATAAAGAACTGTAATGAAGTAAAAAACATATATATCGTTGCTTCTTTGGATTTAAGATGCATACCTGTGATTAAAATTGCATTGAAACTCACATCGAATTCTCGGAAAGATAAGATGCCTGCAACCAACAATGCAGTCGCTTATAACAAAAAAGAAATAGGGTTTGGGCAATGCATGTCTTTCCCTGCAGACTGAATTTATTTCCTGTTTGTTTCTTTAATAATTATTAAATTGAAGTTTGTTGCACAAACAAACAAGCATATTTAATTGACTAAATTAACACTGAATTTGCACATTTAATTTAATTTTCGTTTTTGACACTTTCCAACATAGTTGAAAAGTGTTTATGACTTTGGTCACTCTGTCTGTCTATTTGTCCATTCGCACGATAACTATCGTAAAAATGACTTTAACAAAATTAAATTTTAGTATGTTGTTCAGACGGTCTGTGGGACATATGGGCATGTAAATAAATTGGATCGACCAATTAGTTTTGGATTGCCCAGGGTTGAACCCTATGGGACCTAATTTTTCAAACTTTTTTTAACAGAATTTAAAATTCATAAATGGCTTCGAAAGTTTTAGAAAATATTCAAAAAATCCCATAAAATAAATAAAACGAAATTTGAGCAAACTATGTTCAGGAGTGTCTTAAATAAAAATTAAAATATTAATTACACCCATGTTATAAGAAGAGATGACGTGACGCACTTCAAAATAAAATATGTCATCCATATTTTTTCCTAATGTCAAAATCGTGATTTTTAAAGCTGTTTTTAATTTATATTTAGTGTTGCATTCGTCCTAAACCGCTTTATCTTTGTGTAATTTCTGTGCATCTATATTCTGCGCCAACGCAATTATAATATTTTTGAGTTTAAATGATCATCAAGCTTTGATTATTTCTACAACGAAGCCTAATTTTAACCCATATAGAATGTAAACAAATCAAGCTGTAAGATGCGTTGCATAAGAATTGCTGAATTTTAACGCAAAATTATTTAGCTCTTATTGGAGTCTGGAATATAGATAAGATGAATGAAATTTTCATTGATTTTACATAGAGAAGCAGGCAATTTTATAGCATTGCCGTTTTCGTTGAAGTTTTAAGCATGGAGTTAGAATGTACTTTTACCTCCATGGTTTTAAGGTTTTAAGTAAAATAAATTATTGTAGTGCTGTGATAATTAAAAAAAAATATCACCGCTGAATGTACCGCATTTTAGAGATGTTTAAAAAAATTGCAATGAAATTAGAAAGTGTTTCATAATCAATGCTTTATGCATGATTGATCTTTCTTGTTATTTGTTAACTGCACAACAACTTTTTATTTATTAACTGCAATTCAAAGGCGGCGTAGCAAAAATGCAAAAAACTAATATATCTCGAGAACGGTTAATGCTAGAGTAATGGAATTGATCTAATTATTTTTATCATCAAAAATTACGTACAAAACAAGCATTTTATTGATACATTTGAGCATACGTTGTATTTTATTTTAGATGCTAGTGATTTTTGAGTGCCATTTTGCAAAAAAACAAAAACATGATTTCCCAAATCATATCAAAATTTAATCAGCACTAAAGTAATCTACAAGTGACTTATCTACTAAATGTTGGTCAATTTAGTCGAGTAGTTCTTTAGCTAGAGTGATTACATACATCGCACAGACAGACACTCACACAGACGTTAATCTAAAAATAGTGTTATCGTATTCTAGAAGGCTCAACAAAACGTGTTGATCCGTCGAAAACTCGAGTAGCGATTTTTGGTATGATTAGCATGTATTGCTGGGAAAGTGTGGTGCTAATTTTAAATTGGAACTTTATGTTGGATTTTAGAACTTCGCAAACGTACACATAGATACACTACGACCACTGAGATTTTTTAAGAGCCTAGCTTTGTTTTTCTAACAGTAGCTTTCTAGCTTTCTTGCAGTAGTTCTCCATCACGAAGAATATGTACCCAGCATCGCTGGGTTAAAGAAGAGATTAATTAAATTCATTCATTGAATTTTTTAAAAAGAGCATTTGTCCTTATAATTGTGCCCCGCCAGCAAAGTATGCTAATTAGTTCTTTGAGAGAGAGAGAGAGAAAGAGAGAACGAGAGCGAGAGGGCGAGAGAGCGAGAGGGCGAGAGAGCGAGAGATAGAGAGCGAGAGATTGTGAGTGAGTGAGAGAGAGAGAGAGAGATCGGATTGTCAGTCCATTTTTATACCTGAATTTAAAATCGATTAGGTCGAAAAGTATATACGTATTTAAAAGAATATATACGAAAATTCTTTTCCGTACAGATTCAGTATAAAGCTTTTTGGAAAGAGAATATTCCCCGTTCTTTCCAATGGTGTATAAATAGAAATTCTAGGATAATATTTTCTATCACTAATGAACAAAGTCGATCGAAATGGGGCTTTTATATTAACTAAAAGACTAATTTGAATTCAAAAATAAAATCTTGACAAGCCGAGTTTTCTTGGTTGCCGAGATACCCTTGTACCAATGCCATGACTATACCACGCTCAGAGTTTCCTCTATAGACAATACAGACCATCTAAACTTCTTTTATTAAGCAGAACTTTTTTTACATAAATATATTTTATATATAAAACAGTCTATAAAGAATGTCCTATTATTTTTACATTATGTTTGCTATATTTTGTTTACTTTTTATAAGATGAATACTATTAACAAGGGAATTTTATGCAATGTATGTATCGAAAAAGGTGTCTACAAAGGCAATTATGTTAATTTTAGCAAAAAGAATGTGACTTGGACGTTAATATATTTTCCAAATGGATAGAGACATGCATAAAAATTTTCTTGCACTTTACTTTCTTCTGAAAATGGAAATGATGCTCTGCAATCGTTTGCATACAAATTGAGTAATTTTGATTCCTAGACACAAGACATTACCAAAGATTTCCTGAAACACGTAGTAGGGAGTGTTTAAGGGGTTTTTTTTTTGTAGTTCCTTTTAGGAATATTTTTTTATTAATATTTTTAGTTCGTAGGAGATGATTAACGTTTGTTAAATTTTTCTGTATATGTACAATTGATATGCAACTGAAGTACCACTTCAACTCTTGACACTTGAATAAATTTAAATATTTCTATATTTTATTTAACCAAATATAAGCACGATATAAATTTAAAAAAATCTGCATTCCGTGTAATAACGTTAAATGAAGAAACCATGGAGTAAATTGCTGCACGGACCACATTATCAAATCAGAAAATCGTTTCGAAAATTCTTGGGTTCACTTCTTCAAAGTGATTAGATTTTATTCTTCTCACTGGCACTGAAGAAGGACACTTAAGCCTTTCTGAAACAATCGTCTGATTTTTATCATTTAATTGATGCATCAATTTATTTTATCGTTTGTTGTCATTATATTCTATATACAGGGTGATTCTGAACGTACTAATTCAGCTAATCAGCTAAATAACTTTGGAACAAACACAGCTATAGCTATGGAAGTTAGACATTGGTATAGCAAAATAATCAAGCCCTATCAAATGAGAGTAAGCGCAGCGACCTTAGTGGTAAAATTTGGAACTTAGAAGTTCTATCTTGTAACCTATGAGCGATCGGGGAAAGACTAAATTCGAAACTTAGAGAGCATTTGCGGATTAGTAGGAAATGACATATGGTACAAAAGATGGTGTAATTAGAAAGCTGTAAACTCCTTTTTGGAAGCCGATTATTGTCATTGTCGCAGCAAAAATCTAGCAGATAAACATCATACTACAGGGAGAAATTTGCATCTGAGTAACATTTATGTAAGTACCGTATTGTTACATTGAATACTAATAATGTACTCAATTTTCTTCATGGCTGAGTATCATAAATCCTGTATTCCCTTGCGATTATAAGAAAGTTCTTCCCCTTATTCCTGTTGTGTAGGAAATGGGTTGGCCTGAATTTCTCGGAGTTCCATCTCATATCGGCGTTCCATAATCAAGATGACGATTGTACTGGAATTGCTGCAATTGTGGCAAGTTCAGAAAAGTCATGAAATCGTAGCTCAAAAACGTATCAGGTCATCTAAGCGGAGTTGATAAGCACTAAAATCTCTAGAATCACCTAGTTCATCATGTATCTCCAGGCAAGCAGAAAACTGGAAATGTCAACGCCTTAAAACTGTTCCAAAAGCAAAGAGTACTTGAGCCGAAACCCACCAGTCGCAATGTACAACTGGCAAACGTCTTGATTGCTACCCTGGGGAGATTTATTGAGAATGTTAAGAATTTTGGATTTGATAAAGAATATTATTGCGTATTTTGAGAAGTAATGCAGATGTTGCCATGTTACAGTATCTATCAACTGATAATGAATGATACGTATTTATTGTAATTCATGTAGACGTTTCGCACGTTCCAGATTCCAATTTATACCAATTAGATAACGCTCTGCAACTTTGCTACTGATATTTTCCTCTATCTCTCTTTATTGCCAAGTTGCTGGCACTTAATTCTTCAATTCTCCTCTGAGGCCGCTGTAATCACTTTTATTCGATCGGGCATAGCCATTTAACTATACAGGTAGACCTGAAGTCTTCATTTATGGACTTTTTATTCCAAAGTTATTTGGTTGCTTAAGGATTTTTCAAAACAGTTTAATTTAGTTTTTATATATAGCACTCATACCTTGTTATACACATATATAAACTTTAGATTTGTAATTGGACATTTTTCTTATATATGCCTTCGCCTTTCTTAGATTCTCTTATTTTATATTTCGTAATTCAGGGTTCCGAAACTATTCTAATCGGAATTATTATCAACTACTCCAATGAGGGATTTGATACCCTATATCGAAATACATATCCTGCGAATGCCTTCATTAGCAAGTCTCTAGGATTATAATTCGGTTTTGAAGCTTCTTGATGACACAAGTTCTGACTTTAGTGAGCACTAATAAATCAAATGGCATTGAACTGTTACTCTGACAGCTTGGATTCGGCTTTTAATATGAAATGAGATAAGATTCCCCCCATAAGGAAATTGTCTTCGATAGCCATGAAGAATGCGTATTAACTTACTGGATCACTTAGTTGGAGGGACCATGGAAGATATTGATTTATTTGATATGTAGGGAATTGAGAAGTTATTAAAGTGACGCAGAAAATGCGCATTGAATGCTTCAGGTATTCAGTTATTTCACCTATACCTGTAGATTTACTATCTTATATTGTAAAACCTGGTAAAGTGATCAATTTGGTATTGTCACGAACACTCATAAGGCAATTTTTAGCTCGATGCTGTGATGCTGGCCTACTGCAGTTTGGTACCATGATCAAACCTCGGATATTGCAAATTGGTGATTTTACTTTCTCGTTACACTGGTGACTTTGAACGAGAATGAAGCATCTTCCGCTTTATTATTTCCAATTATTCAGTTTTCTGACAATTGCATGTGCAATGTAAAAATGTACTTTCTGTACTCCTAATGAGACAGAACCAAGAGTCAATTGAATTAATGATTCTAAAGGTTTCTGAGCTTTCTTCATTTAAAAGTTTCATGCACTTTTACAATTCCCACAAACTCGTCCTATAACGACCCTACGACCTCTCCTTTCCTTGAACTTATAGCTCACATGCCTTATTTACAACCCAACAAAAACCGAGCATCTAAGATTCGCGGGCCGGGAAAAAAAATGGGGGGTCGTTAATTTTTCCCAGCCCGAGTATCTTAGATGCTCGGCCTCATTGGTGAGCCCTTGGGCCTGAGTTGCTGAACTGAACCCAACAAAAACGTCTTGCGGCAATTGGCAACTCAAAGCAAAGAACTCTCAGAAACTCTTAGACACTGACCCTCATCAGTAAATGATATTTTATGGGTTGATCCTGACTGGATACTGGTTTGCCTCTCCCTTGTTGACTCCAATTCCTCGGGTTGGCTCTCAGCGTGGGTTTAGACCCTCCAGACTTCTTCTTCTTCGACCCAGATCGTTCGACCTATCCGAAGGTGTAAGGTATTTGTTTAGGTAAGTGTTTAGACTAAAACCCAGAGGGAGAGGCATCCACAGGGGCCGTACCCTCCTTCCCCTACCACTAACATCTCGAAAGGACTTACGGACCCACATGTTTAACGTGATCGTACTCCACGTGAACACGGCGACAGTTTGGGCAGAGGCAGGAATCGAACTCGAATCGTCCGAGTGCAATTCCCGCGTGCTAACTACTGGGCTGTCGTGCTCAGCCCCTCCAGAATTGGTGTCTCTCCTGCGTGTTGGTTCCAGACTTATTTAGAATATTTCTGGCTAATAAACCAATAATCTATTTAGTGGTAGTTACCGGCTGTTGTTGGCGGCAACTATGTACCACTAAATCGAATGTAAAGTAGAAGTGATGACAACTAGCAGGTGTCATCATTACTACGTTACAGAGAAGTATTCCCAGTTTGGACATTAACATTCCTATAATTTGCTCACCTTTCTGCGTTGTGATCTATCAATCTTGCAGGTGATCCAATCTAGAGCTTCACTGAGAGGGGGAGTGATGCAGCAAACATTCATAAGTCTCTTAGTCTCACACAAGCCAACTTACATTCGAGCAATATGTATTTATACAGATGTAAAATCCCTTGCTGTCCATTCCGGGGCTCTAACCGAAGATACTTGCGCATAACAACTACTGGGACATAATTTTAACCTCTTATCGTAGAAGTGAATTCTGCATTTTTCTTCCTCTTATGTCGGATTGGCAAGTAACTTGACAATCTAACTGGCTCGTTCTTGCTATTTTTACCTGACGGTAGTCTGCTGATGTTATTTTTACCTTCGCAGTTAACTAACTGCGCGGTCGTTACTTCCTGATTTTGAAATCAGCCTTCAACATTCTAGATTCCACAAAATCCGTGCTAGACGTACTAGGGTTGTTTTCAGACCCCTTGGTATTATTGCACGTACCTGCGAGGTTTATTTGGTCGGGCTCCGCTGTACAGAACTTTGCTGTTACAATTGGAACTCAAACCACTGATCTTCGTACTTGCCAGCATGCTCTCCATTGAGTTACTGGGAAGGAATTTCAAGCATTTATCAGCGACGTGGATTTTGTACAGGCAAATCCAATTATAAGGAAACTTCTCAGTAAGGAATCAAGAATTTTGTTCACTATTAGAAGTGCCCATTATTTAGAAATAAAAATGTGCGTGTAGAAGTAATTTTAGTGGTTGTCGTTTGTCGAGGATAATTTCTAGAGCATAAAATTCATAGTAGACGTATATTCAGATATCTAGTCTAAGTTCACGAACTTGTATTTTCTTTGTATTTTTATTGTATAATTCGGAGTTTTCCGATATGCTAACTTCGATGTGAGTCGCTTCTTAGAAATTAGTAGATCACTCCTGTGATCGCCCTTGGTGACATTTTTAACATTAACAAGGAGAATTCTCAGTCAGCTATAATCACAGGGGGACTTACTCGGGGAGACTCACTACATGGCAGTCTGAGTTCATTGTCACTTTTCCCCCGTTAAAACTTTCAATACTATTAGTCATTGATATTTTACAACTTCACGTATTAAAAAAAATCTGATGTGGGCAACACATGACTTTCCTTATATAATGCAATGAATTTACTACTTTTGCAGTTAAAAAAATCTGATGTGGGCAACACATGACTTTCCTTATATAATGTAATGAATTTACTACTTTTACAGTAAAAAAATAGGTTTTTCTTATAGTAGATACTAATATTCCTTCCAAGATATTGAATTTTCGACAATTAGTCGTCATTTTCATTGATTTAGCATCATTTTTACCCATTTGGCGAGATTTTCATTAATTTGGCAACATTTCAAAAAAGTCGCCAAGTTGGCGACATTCCGCCAAATTCGTCGCCAAAATCTCGCCAAGCGTTATGCACTAAGAAAAAAGTTATTCTTACAGCAGATAAATGACTATTGGCGTTCAAATACAAAAGTATTATTCAAAGTATATTTTTTCATGAATGGAACGAGCTAGATCCACGAGAATGATGTCACTCAATTTATCGCATGGTATTACATATGAAAAGTGAACATGTTTCTCAATAGGAATTTTTTTTTTATGTGACTTTTTCATAATTTTTTTGAAAAATGTACAATATCTCGAGAACGGTTCATGTTAGCGTTCTAAAATTTATGCCAATCGTTTTCTAATGAAAAATTACATAAGAAATGTCTATTTGCGTAACTTTATTAGCGGTTTTGATTTTTTGACGATTTTTTCAAAATTTCATTCGAAAATTTAGGGGGGTTCTGAACATTCGATTACGTATAAAAACAATAGGCTTCCAGTGTTTACGGATTGTGATTTTTGTACCAAATTTGGTATGAATCGGTCCATTCGTTCGTCAGTTATCGTCTCCAAAGACTCACTGACACACACATACTTTCACACACACACACACACACACACACATACACACACACAGACATCACTTCAAAAATGTTTGATTCGTGATCAGGGATGCTTGAAACGTGCTCTCCCGTCGAAAACTCGAATTCGAATTTTCGACCCCGTCACAATACTTTCCTTATACATTATGTATATAAGGAAAGTAAAAATGTTATTCTTAAAGTAGATAATTATATTCTTTCCAAGATATTGAATTTTCTTCAATTAGTCGTCAGTTTCATTGATTTAGCGTCATTTTTATCAATTTGGCTAAATTTTTGTTAATTTGGCACCAATTAAAAATGTTGCCAAGTTGGCTACATTCCGCCAAATTCGTCGTCAAAATCTCGCCAAGCGTTATGGACGGAGAAATAAGTTATTCATACAGCAGATAAATGACTATTGGCGTTCAAGTACAAAAGTATTACTCAACGTATCTTTTTTCATGAATGGAATGAGCTAGATACACGAGAATGATGCCACCCAATTTATCGCATGGTATTACATATGGGAAGTGAACATGTTTCTCAATAGTAATTTTTTTTTTAATTTTATATAACTTTTTAATAATTTTTTTTAAAAATGTACAATATCTCGAGAATTGTTCATGTCAGCATTCTAAAATTTATGCCAATCGTTTCCTAAAGAAATATTACATAAGAAATGTCTATTTGCGTAACTTTATTAGCGGTTTTGATTTTTTGACGATTTTTTCAAAATTTCACTCGAAAATTTAGGGGTGTTTTGAACATTCGATTTCGTATAAAAACAATAGGCTTCCAGTGTTTATGGATTGTGATTTTGGTCAAAAATTTCGTTCGAATCGGTCCATTCGTTCGTCAGTTATCGTCTCCACAGTCTCGCTGACACACACACACACACACACATACTTCCCCCCCCCCCCCCACACACGCACACATACTTTCCCAGACACACACACACAGACATCACTTCAAAATGTTCGATTCGTGATCAGGGATGCTTGAAACGTGCTCTCCCGTCGAAAACTCGAATTCTAATTTTCGACCCCGTCTCAATACTTTCCTTATACATTATGTATATAAGGAAAGTAATATTTAATAACATAAAATACACTAATATTTTTTCAGAAATATTAGTTTTATGCCCATAATTACATATTATAAAGACTTTCATAAAGCGAATACTACAACTTGAATTGACAATCAGAACAAGTTTATTTCAAACCATAATCCGCAGCGCTTATCACGCTTGAATTATCAAGTGTGAAAAATATTTAATACGTACTCAGTCCCAATTATTTAAGACATTTATTTAAATTCCAGATAATACACACATCGTCCCAATTTAGGTAAATGTCCTGTTCATTGCGTTGAGTATTTTTTAATGAGATTGGTGAAATATTGAAGTTATATTCTTGAATAGATCTTTTGGATAGTATATTCAAGGAAAATTGACTTACCAATTAAAAGTTTAAAGACGTGTATAGAGGTTAATTAGACACGGTGTTACATTTCAGTATTAAGGGGTTTTAACTAATTTGCATATTTGCCGGTTAGTATGATAATTATTACAACAACCTAAGAACCGTTAAACATCGTTAAAATATCTATTAGATGAACTAATTTCACAATTTTGACATATCCGATTGTTATTGCAATATGCTAACTCCATTATTCGCAGAATTCGTTCACTAATTTGACCATTTTAAAGTTCCATAAAAGGTTTTAAGTTCTCAAACACAAGATGAGGTATCAGAGTAAACCATTAACGTATTTCAGTGCAATAGCAAGTGACCCACCGTATTATAACTTTTGTGGTCAATCAATGAAATATTGCCCTTCAAATTGCGGCTTTCAATATGAAGCTGACCCCTGAAAAGTGAATATTTCGAAATATTGAACATCTCTAGATATAGAGCTAGGAATTGCGCCAAAATTGATTTAGTTGTGGTGCACAAAATGACAAACTTTGTGTTGGCTTTAAGAAACATATTTAATTAATCTTAGAACATATATATATATATATATATATATATATATATATATATATATATATATATATATATATATATATATATAGTCGAAATTATCGTAAATCGTAGAATCCATTACATTGTGCCGCTATTACACACCTATTTTACTTTTAGCGCGAATTCTTTAAAATAATATTTAATAACATAATATTACTCCATTAATTGCACCATTATTAACTTTACAAATAAAATCATTTATTAACAACATAGAATACTTATTAAATTATGTATACAATTATTCATTTCATTGCGGAGGAGAGAGCAAGTGTGAGACCATTTTCTCAGTAATTCTTAAATGCATTACCGATCTGTTACAATTATTAATAGGTACATACTTTCATTTTCTACTCGGTCATTGACCACAATTCTTGCATCTGCGTATATTGTACTGACCTTAACTCGAAGTGTTGGACTCCTTGCTCGTACGGCATCTGCTCATTGTATTCACGAACACTTCTGGAACGTGTAATCAGGACATTGTCGTTTCAGATTTGCCTCTGGATTCCGTAGAGGTCATCATGACTTCTTATCTGTATTGCCTCCGCACTATTGTAGAGAACCTCACTCTTACTTCTGACTTTACTCATCACTTGTTTCATAACTTCTAACTGATATTCTCGTAGAAGTTGTGTAATATCATCTCGTGGTTGCTGCCTCCTTTTGCCTGAGGTCTGACACGCCTGTTTGGCTCTGATTGACCGACCTTGGGCACTGCGCCTAAATTTATAGTTTCAGCTTACCTATCGGTCAGGGTGTTGTAAAAACTGGCGTCGTTTCGTCTGAAGCATTTTTGGTTATTACAGCCGGTCATAACTATTGAACATAAAACTGTTTCACCTAAATCTGGTGTGAGATCTATTTCTGATCTGACTTTTGAGGATCTAGAAATTGTGTATGGCGTCAGAATCTGTGTTGCCATTGAAAATTTCGAAGTTTGTGATATGAAGACGGCGCCTTATGCAAATGCTATGCACCTGCATTTATAGAGGATATTATTCCTAACAAAAGGGTGTCTTTAAATTTGTTCTACGGTGAACAATGCTTGAATAACAAGCTTGAATAATGTATTTTATAATATTTTAATCCGTATTTGTTTGAATGTATTTTTATTCCTGCACGCTGTAACTGGGACTACGTCCTGTAGCTTGCAGTTTTTTCAAAATAAATAAAAATAAAAATAAATAAATAACTTTCAGCAGGAAAGTATTAATAGACAGAAAGACAGACACTCAGACATACACTCGTCAAAAGTGAAATTGCAACATTATGAAAGAATCCACGTGTCCATATGCAAATTACAGTACCGGTAGAAGATAGAGTCATATGTAAATGATTAAAAAAACAAACAAAGGTATGGAAAAGAAACCTGTTCATTCAGTAAAGAATGTGGCCCCCACGGGCTGCTATACAGGCGCTAAATGGTGAAGCATATTATCGATGAGGCTATTAATGGTTGTCTGAGGTAATCCTTGACAAGCAGGGTCCATTGCGGTACGCAGTTCATCTACGGTATGTACCGGTGGTCCCCGGTACACCTGACGTCGGATGAGGCCCCACACCTGTTCAATGGGAGAGAGATCCGGCGAGGCTACCGGCCAGGAAAGGATATGAATTCCGTTCAGGCTGTTGAGAGTTCGCCGTGTGGTGTGCGGTGTGGCATTGTCTTGATGGAACACCGTGCCGGGGACTGCCTGTACCTGTGGCCGAACCACAGGCATCACAACTTGTTTGACGTACCGGTCCGCTGTCTGTCAGATTACATGCAATGTGCACCAGAGCTGACCGCTGATCGAACATGATCCCGCCCCAAACCATGATGAGCGGCGTGGGGCCAGTCTGAAGCTCGGTAAATTGAACTGGCAAGTGGCGTTCCAACTGGAAGCCGCCACACCGGTCCACTGCTGTCATTCCTCCACAGACAGATGCTAGATTCATCCGTAAACAATACCCGATGCCATTCATTGGTACAATTGCAATGTCGACGACACAACGCCAGACGTGCTGTCCCTGTGTCTAGCACCCCAGTGGTTGGCCGCCGTGCGCGCAGCTGTACTTCATGCAACATGTTGCGAATGGTTTGGGTACACTTAGGTGCAACTGCTTATGGTGTTAAGCTGTTTCGGATGTCACTCGCCGTTGCGAACGGGTCTCGACGAGCTGTTCGGCAAATCTGCCGGCCTATACGCTCTGTCGTGCGCCTGTTCGATCCACTCTTTCTTCGGAATGTTTTCTGATGTTCCTGCATCCATTGTGCCACATATCATTGGATTCGACTATCCAAACGGTTGCTCGAGTTCTTCGGATAAGTCGGACGGCCTGGGTTTTCAATACATCATTGGATGGTGCTTACGTCGTGCCCAACACGCGTGGCAATTGCACGCATTGTAGTCGCATTGCGTCGCTACGTGGCAATCCACGCCCCGTAGCTCCATGTTGTGGTCTCGTTCCGTAGCCGTTAACTGCTGGTATACACCTCGCTGACGTCTTTGAGGCGTTGCTTCTTCTCTTTTTCGAAAGTTTAGCGTCTGCAAATCGTCGCTGATAGCATTTACGTGATGAACCGTCTGCTGGTCTTTATCACTCGAAACTGGATATCACGTTACCCGATACGTGCGAAAACTTTATCATTTGCATGTGACTATCCGGTACTGGGATTTGCTACGTTCTTTCCTTCATGGTGTTGCAATATCACTTTTGAGTATATAAAACTAAATCCACACCTATACTATTAAAAGCTGATCATCAATTTTAAAGTAAGATCAATGATTCTACTTTCTTGCTTTCACTACATCTACTAAATAACTTTCGCCAAGAAATTATTAGTCTACTTACTGCACATGTGTAAGAAATGCATTTTTCGTGTTTCAAATGTTGTTTTCTTATCTATAGCTCATGCTTCAAGTAAGTAAGGGGGCGAGATTAATCGACGCATAGCTCTTAAAACTCTGCTAACGTATGTATACTCGTAAATCTTTAATACATAGTCTAACGATGAAATACGGGGTATATATATTTCAATGGATATCTGAAGATGAAGATGTTTAGAAGACTAGCGTTTGCAAAATTATTGGGATTGGTGATATTTGTGATATATCTTAAAGAATAAATTTGTGTGATGTCTTTAGAGAAAACATAAAAATAAATTTGTTTCAGATTTTCTGCGCAGATGAAGGTATAATATATATTTTCTAAATATGTAATATCTAAAATAAATTATAGTTACTTATTATAAATTTCTCTCGGCATTACAGTTTCTAGTCCGTGAAGTTTATAGAAATTGCCCAGATAATAATTGGCTTAAATGTTTATGTTTTTTCTTACCCCCCCCTCAAATGCCCTCCATAAAAATCGGAATATTTGCATACTTATAACATCGACAGAGGAACAGAACTTAGAGGGGATGGATTTTCGGTTCCTCAACCAGGAGAGCGGAGAAAAGAGGAATGAACTCTCCAGATTCTACAAAACTCCTCCCCCAGCCTAAAAGTCTGAATCTTTGCAAACTTATAATATCCACTATAGAATTAAATATAACGGGACCAGATTTTCAATATATTCCCTCCCCCCCCCCGTGGTTGATAAAATGTGAGAGATGTCGGAAAATATTTACAGGCATTCTAGAAGCTCATCGGTGAACTAGAATTCTGAATCTTTGCATATTTATAATACCGACAATTGACAGAAGCTAGAGTGGGGCAGACCAGTGGTTAGCACTGCCGGGAACTGCACTCGGACGACCCGAATTCAATTCCAATCTCTTTCCTAAATGTCTTCGTGTTCACGCGGTGTACGAACCAATTAAATATGTGGGTAAGTTCTTTCGAGAGAATGGTGATAGGTGAAGTAGGGTACGGTCCCTGTGGACGTCGTTCCCACTAGGTTGCGGTCTAAATTGGGCACCTCCGTAGTCGTTGGACTCCCAATTTGAAATCGGCGCTCAATATGTCAGAGTCTACTGAGTTCGTACTAATCGCAATAATATCACTTCAGACCACCAACATCATTGCATTAATCTGCAGGGTTAATTCGTTCGTGCACCACTGTAAAGAATCTTGCTAACGCAATCGGGAACCGAGCCACGTCTTTTCGTACTGGCAAGCTGACTTTCTACCATTGATCTACTGGGACAGAATTGGAAGCGAACCATGCAAATGAAATTTGCACGTTTAGGTAAAATATAGTAAGTCAAAAAGTTTCAATTACCGATATCTTAACAAAATTTTTATCAGTAGGAAACCGGGTAAAATTTTTTTTGTACAATTTACGAATTGACCCTTTTTTTTATTGTGGGGTTGGGGTGGGGTGTGTATAAATATTAAACTTTACGTTTCTATGAAATCCGGGATCAGGAAATTAGTTCCGGGGAAGGGGTATAACTATCATAGTCAAATTTTTCTTTGCTTGCTGATTATTTATCATATATCACTTTATTTCTACCAGCAATTGTTGCTTTATTCCTCTCCAACACTAAAGAACCCGACTTACGTGGCATATATTTTGTTCATACATAAAACTAAGATTGGACAATTGGTTTAATCAATACAATTGATGTTCTAACTCGTGTAACTAAATGGGCTTGACTGCAATAATGTTATGGTATATATTAAGTTAAAAAAAGAGTACAGGCATTCTTATGATATAAATAGTTCTATGATATGCATGGTACTATCTTATGGTATACATTAAATGTCAAAACTTTATTTATATTTTTAAGTAAATTAAACGAGCAATAATAATATGCAAAATAACAAAAAAGTGAAATTGAAAAATTTTAATAAGTCGGGCAATTATCACGTGCAACATTTGAGCTTACGAGCTATGAAGTTGCCTATGGATGTTTTAAAAATGTGCACAGTTGGGAAAGTATATATTTGAAGTTTATATTAGCCAACAGTGCCATATATGGGAGTTTTAAAAGCAAAATATTACTTAATTTGTGCTCTAAAAATTATATTTCTAGCAAAAACAATTACATTGTTTCGAAAGAATTTCAGTCTAATACATTTCCAAATCCATTTTAATTGGCAAAACATTGATTTAGGAAACTTAATTTATCTTTTAACTAGAATTTTGAAAAATACGTTTTTACGTAACGACTTCCACCATTACTATTTTTTTATTTTTCAAACATATTTAAAATTTATATACATAATTAATTTTCTTTGCAATGTATTTTTATGTTCATGAATATTCAGAGAACTTTTATCTTCGTTAATTATGTTTACTCTTCCGTTATGAAATTTCTTAATGACATTAGATTTATGTGCATGAACAGTAGAGTATATAGATTTTCATTATACGGAGAAGCATAATATAGATAAATTTATGGTAATAAATAATTTTAATGAATATTGTTTATTTTGCAACGCTCCGTCGCCCAAAAAAGGGTATTTATAATAAATGAGTTATTTTTCGTATTTATCAAAATAAAAGAAATTTCATAGTAATAACTTTTACAGATAATAATATGAATATTATATACAAAGTTACTAATAAAAAAGTCTCAAGGACAGGAGTTAGAGAAGTTCCCAGGTAAGGAAATGGTTCCACCTTCAAACTTTAAGTTAACATAAAAAAGATCGAAAAATGAGTTTCATAATTTGATAGAATTTACATCGATAGGGAGCTCAAAGAGAAGGGGATGGGGAGATTGACGACCAAAGTCATTCCCGTCTTTGAGTCTTCAGAAAAGAAAATTTCTTGGTTCCAAGGAGGCGCTAAGTAAAGAGAGAGGGAAAGAGGTAAGTAGGGAGAAGAGGAGTCCCGAGGGGCGTAAGTCTTTGAGTTTGAGAAAAAGTAAGTAGGAAGAAGAGGTGTCCCGAGGGACTTACGTCTTTGAGTTTGAGAAAAGGTAAGTAGGGAAAGGAGGCGTCCCAAGGGGTGTGGGTCTTTGGGCTTGAGAAAAGGTAAGTAGGGACAAGAGGCGTCCCGAGGGGTGTGGGTCTTTGGGTTTGAGAAAAGGTAAGTAGGAAGAAGGGGCGTCCTGAGGGGTGAAGATCTTTGGGTTTGATAAAAGGTAAGTAGGGAAAAGAGGCGTCCCAAGGGGTGGAGATCTTTGGGTTTGAGAAAAGGTAAGTAGGGAGAAGAAGTGTCTCGAGGGGTGTAGGGCTTTGGATTGATGAAAGGTAAGTAGGGAGAAGAGGCGTCCCGAGGGGTGTAGATCTTTGGGTTTGATAAAAGGTAAGTAGGAAGAAGAGGCGTCCCGAGGGGTGTGGGTCTTTGGGTTTGAGAAAAGGTAAGTAGGGAGAAGAGGAGTCCCGAGGGATTGAAATGATCCTATGAAGTATGATCTTTGAGTCCGGAGGGGTGTAGGTCTTTGGGTTTGAGAAAATGTGAGTAGGGAGAAGAGGCGTCCCGATGGGTGTAGGTCTTTGGGTTTGAGAAAAGGTAAGTAGGGAGAAGAGGCGCCCCGAGGGGTGTAGGTCTTCGGAATGATAAAAGGTAAGTAGGGAGAAGAGGCGTCCCGAGGGGTGTAGATCTTTCGGTTTGATAAAAGGTAAGTAGGAAGAAGAGGCGTCCCGAGGGGTTGTTGATGTTGAAACCCTGACCGTCCGACCTACCAGAAAGGTGTAAGGTAACTGTTTGGACGGTCGGGAAGTGCCACCCAATTTAGACCGGAACCCAGTGGGGGAGACATCCACAGGGACCGTACCCTCCTTCCCCTACCACCAACCTCTCGGAAGGACTTTCGGACCCACATGTTTAACGTGATCGTACTCCGCATGAACACGGCGGCAGTTTTGGCAGTGGCTGGAATCGAACCCGGGCCTACCGAGTGCAACTCCAGCGCGCTAACCAATGGGCTACCGCGCCCTAGCGTCCCGAGGGGTGTAGATCTTTGGGTTTGAGAAAAGATAAATAGGGAGAAGAGGCGTCCCGAGGGGTGTGGGTCTTTGGGCTTGAGAAAAGGTAAGTAGGAAGAAGAAGCGTCCCGAGAGGTGTAGGTCTTTGGGTTTGAGAAAAGGTAAGTAGGGAGAAGAGGCGTCCCGAGAGGTGTAGGTCTTTGGGTTTGAGAAAAGGTAAGTAAGGAGAAGAGGCGCCCCGAGGAGTGTGTGTCTTTGGGTTTGAGAAAAGGTAAGTAGGGAGAAGAGGCGCCCCGAGGGGTGTGGTTCTTTGGGTTTGATAAAAGGTAAGTAGGGAGAAGAAGCGTCCCGAGGGGTGTGGGTCTTTGGGTTTGAGAAAAGGAAAGTAGTGAGAAGAGACGCCCCGAGGGGTGTGGGTCATTCGATTTGATAAAAGGTAAGTAGGGAGAAGAGGCGTCCCGAGGGGTGTAGGTCTTTGGGTTTGAGAAAAGGTAAGTAAGGAGAAGAGGCGCCCCGAGGGATGTAGGTCTTTGGGTTTGAGAAAAGGTAAGTAGTTTTCAAATGTAATAAATTAATGTAATATTGTGATAAGTTTTAAAATATTATCGAGGAATGTATTGCATTTTAGACATGTTTAAATAAAATTGCATTGAAGTTGGAAAGTGTTTCATAATCAATGCTTTAAGCATGATTGATCTTTCTTGTTATTAATAATTTGGCACCTCCTTATTCTGGAAACTAGAAACATAGAAGGGGTAATCTGCAGTGAAACAGCCAATATCCATTGTCTATACCAAATAAATTAAAATCGTCAAAAATAATTTATTTATATACAGAACAGACAAACAAACAAAAGATTTAAATGTAAAGATTGCATTTATTATATTTCTAAAATATAGATAAAACAAATTTAAAATATATTTCAGTACTTTATAATTCGCAAGATTAATGTATTCACTTTTTGAAAAATATATGACACTATTCTCATATACAACGAGTCAAAGTTTTTCACAGTTATATAACACTGTTATGATTCAATATAACTAACTTCCAATAGTTTTTATCAAAGATACTTTTCCCTATTACTTATAACCCCACTTATTTTTAACCAAATCCTACAAACCAAGCGATAAACACTTCAGTCTCCCGACAACTTCAAATATAACACAACAAAATAAATAATACAACATTAAAAAATATATCTCAGACCAAGTCTTCGATTTGTGAAGATTTCACCTACTGAACTTTAAAAAAAAAACGAAATGTGATATTCCTTAGGGAACTTTTAAAGTGAAGCTTACTTTAAGTAGAAGATGCTAAAAATATCTGCAGAAAAAAGACATTGTTGTGATTTTAAATTGTGTGAGGTTTGGATTAAAGAAGCAAGTGCAATATAATATAATCTCTAAAAATTGTAACAAAAGATGGATCAATTTGTGACTAGCACTTAAGTTTGAAATTAAAAATATTTTTATTATAAATTCAATTTAATCGTATGGTTATTTATATTTATTTATTTCAATTCCGAAAAAGAAATAGATTTAAGAAAGCTGGAACATAAAATTTTAATTCTCTAATTTAAGAATAGTTTTATTAACATTTTTTAACCAAATGTTTCTCTTTCATTGGATGCAGATGGGCTATGTAAAATAAATTTTAAAAATCTGTTGTGAGCAGCATATTACTTTCGCTATATAATTAATGCAATTATTTTACTCCTTTAAAGTTAGTAAATAATGTAAAATATCTACGGCACATTGTTTTTATCGTTGAATTGTACATTTGGCGCTTTTCCGAGTGACAACATGTAAAACTATCTCAAAGTTCCGACTTAACTTATATTTTACGCAATTCTAAATTTTAACAGTTATCAATATTGTTAGCATCCGCAATAAGTAATATAATACATATTAAAATATTTGACTAATTAATTCATCGTTTGGCGTCATTTCCGTTAATTTAGCATCATTTTTGCAATTTTGACTATAGTTTCGTCAATATGGAGCGACATATCGCCAAGTTGGCGATATTCTTCTGAACATTCTGAACATTCTTCTTCTGAACATTCGATTGCTTTTAAAATCAATTGTCTTACAGTAATCCCAGATTTTAATATTTGTATCACATTTCGTTTAGAACGTTTCTTTCGTTATTGAGACACATACACAAACACAGACATCACCTCATATATTTTCGATTCCAGTTCAGGGTTGCTTGAAACGTGCTCTTCCGCTAAAAACTCGAATTCAAATTTTCGACCCCAATCCAAAACTTTAATTATTTACATTATGCTATTTATAATAGAAAAGTAATAATTAAAATATTTTTTAAAATCCTTCAAACTTAAAAGGTGTAGTTTTTAAGTTTGATACAATTATGAAGTCAAAATACTTTATTTACAAAAAAAAAAAATATTTTTATTGCAGAAGAGCATGTTTTTTTTTAATTTGTCTTCAAGATATTTTGATAGGTTTCTAAAAAAATTAAAAATAATAAAATGAAAAGCCTCTCTTTTAAGTGACTTACCATTAAACACAGTTAATGTAAAACTTGCAATTTTAGGTACAAATCCTGAAGGCAAAGTTAACCTTATAAACAAATTATGTCTCAAATTTCATCGTCTTAGTTCAAATCCTTCTTGATTTATATCAATTTCAACACTGAACTTTTAAGAATTCAATTTCTGAGAAAACCATGTTGTGTTTTATACAGTAAGTATAACAAAACCAAGTTTAACTTTTAAAGTTTTAATTAAAGGATTTATGTAATATTTACGCCTTTCGATCCAAAACTATTTAAATTTCTTTTAACTTAATAAAAATTATTCTTTTTTTCAAAAATTTGCTCACATGGACCTCCTTAACGTACATTAACAACGCTTTTAAATTGCATTCCCATTACAGATAACAGAATCTATGGATCGGTTTTGCTCTTTTTGACCATTTGCTAATCGTCAATCGGAATAGCAAATAGCAAAAAATGTAATGTGTCAGAATTTTGAAAACCTCTGCGGAAACCGACAAATTTAGTCCTACCACGATACCGGTATCAAACCTTTGCCCCAAATTGCTAAACCAGTCCATGGATGCTGTTATGTGCAGGTGAAAGCGATCTTAACTTTAAAAAGCCCTCCCCCCCCCCCATAAGCAGGTTAGCCGAATATGAACAATTCTTCAATCTTTTTGTCAAAAAAAAAAAATTGTATTTAATACCTGTCTCTGGATGTGCCGCCACACTTACGAATATGATATATGACAAAGGTGATCGCCAATATCTTTCTATTTGTGTCAGAAATATGTTTGGGGATATAAGACTTCTTTGCAGGAACCGGAATGAAAAGCAACCATATAAATAGCAAAACTCATAAATAATCCGATTTGGACATTGTCTCACTCGGACCAAAGACCAAATGAACCAGTAAATTATTAATTAACTAATTATTACTTTTCTGATTAATATATATTTAAAATTATTTAGAAAAACTCATATCAATATCATCAAAATTGCTGATGATATTTCAGTAGAGTTAGATTCTAACAGTTAATATTTACTGGTGAAAACAATTGCGCAAAGTTTGACACCCAGGGGTACGTTAATTTTTCAAAATTTATTTCGCGTGTAAAGCATAAGATTGCAAATAGAAAATTTACCTCCTTGTACAGTAGTTGCTCTTGTAAGTTCAGGTTCAGCTCAGGTATCATATCAGCATTCATATGTATAGGGACAAATCGCTGTTGCCATTTGGACTTTTGAGCCCAACTCATGCTTTTTCTGTAAAGTTCGTACGCCTAAATGGCAACGTGTGCTCTATCTTTCATACGATCTCTCTCTGGGTAACTTCTTTATTGGGAAGTCTTTGGTCTAAAATTTGGAGTCTCCCATCCACTTCCGTTCAACATTCCCCACTGCAAGCAAATATTTAATGTTCAGAGGGTAAGCTAATTTCTAATCTATGAAAGGTTTTCTCCTAATAATTTCGTTGTGTCTCTCTGCCTGGAACCTGCCCTTTCACCTATGTCCCAATTCTCACATTTTTTCATCAACCTTGACAGGTACTGTTGATCTCTCTACCTTTGTCACATATCAAGTCTTATGGGTTACATTAGCACCACACTGTTAACCTATACACAAACACTCTTTCCTAAAAATTTTTCAATTCCATATTCCTTAATTACCGTCAGTGACATTTATATAAAATCCCCAACGAATCTTACGAAAACTTCTTCGAAAGTTCATATCTGTAGGTTTTTGTTAGAAAACACAATTTCTAGAAAAATCGAAATTAACACTTCTGCTTAAGAGCAACATCGAGAAACGTAATACCACAAAATTAATAACACAACTTCTAACTGTGAACTGTAAAAGGCGTTTGCTTTTTACAGTTCACGTATTTTCAACGTTTTAACTGTCTGTGAAAATCTAATCCAAAGACTAAAAAGGTTTACCGAAATCTGTGAAAAAAGAACTCAAACGTGATACATCTGAGAAATTTTTTTATTAAAGTATATTGCGGTATTCCTTTTCTCAATATCTTTTTCAGACGGAAAACTAGCACTTACATGCTTTTAACCCTTTGTCATTCTATTGAAACAAATTTCAGCTATGGTTAGCCGGGTGTTCTAATACGTGACCTTGAAGGCACAATTTCGTGACATTGTAAATGGATTTGCCAAGTTATCGGCAACTTGGCGATTTTTGAAAAGTTTTAGTATTGAAGTTTGAAAGTGGCGTTTCTGCGAGTATCTGAAAATTTTTATAGAAACGCTTTAAGAATAGTCACGGCTGAATTTATTGAATTCCGTTTAGTTTCTCCACGCGAGAAGGTTTAATGTTTTGAGAAAACGCTGTCCTTGTTTGTGATTTGTAATAATTTAATTGCACTTTTATTGTATCGGAGAACCCAGACCGTCCAGCTTACTTGACGGTATGGAGCTTCCATTTTATATGACAACTTTTAGGATTTTGCGAGACAGATCAAAAGTGAAAATTTGTATGTAGTTGTGGTTAACGCTTAGTGTTGCTATGAATAATGCTAAAATTATCCATTCAGACGCATTTGTGAGGATTCTAATATTTATTATCATTTTTATGCTAATTTTAGCTTTTCTGACAGTGATTTGCCTCTCTCTCTTATTCTTTTTTACTTCATTTAAATAATCATACTCTCTCTATCCACCATGTTTATGCAGGGCTGTTGTGTTTCGAATCCTTGGGACCAAGGGGGTAAAAGTGAGGCGTTAAAACTTCATGCTAAGAAAACGTCAATATTGTTTGAGACAAAAATTTAGATGGTGCTGTGATTATATAAGTTGTCCTGCACTATATGAATTTCTATGGCGAAAAGTCTAAAATATTTATTTAAACTGTCAATTTTGTAAAAACAATTCATTAGCGCAATGCAGAGTAGAACTGGAACAATAAAGAATATATCTACGCATTCAAAATTATTTTATCTTTCAATTTATTTTTATCTTCATATGTTCTATACTCTATCTTACAACAGTAAAAAAAAAATCTGATGTGGGCAACACATGACTTTCCTTATATTATGCAATGAATTTACTACTTTTACAGTTAAAAAATATTACTCTTATAGTAGATACTTATATTCCTTCCAAGATATTGAATTTTCTTCAATTACTTGTAATTTTGCTTGATTTAGCGTCATTTTTATCCATTTGGCGAGATTTTTCTTTATTTGGCAACAATTAAAAAAGTTGCCAAGTTGGCGACATCTCGCCAAATTCGTCGCCAAAATTTCGTCAAGCTTTATGGACGAAGAAATAAGTTATTCTTACAGCAGATAAATAACTATTGGCGTTCAAATACAAAAGTATTACTCAAAGTATCTTTTTTCATGACTGGAACGAGCTAGATCCACGAGAATGATGTCACCCAATTTATCGCATGGTGTTACATATGAAAAGTAAACATGGTTCTCAATAGGAAATATTTTTTTAACACTTTACAACAAAGTTGAAAAGTGTTTATGACTTTGTTCATTCTGTCTGTCTGTCTGTCTGTCTGTCTGTCTGTCTGTCTGTCTGTCTGTCCGTTAGCACGATAACTGCCGTAAAAATGACTTAATCAAAATGAAATTTTAGTATGTTGTTCAGACGGTCTATAGGACCTATGGGAATATAAATGAATAATATCACCCAATTAGTTTTGGATTGAACCCGGGTTGAAAAAATGGAATACATTGAGCCCTATGGGACCTAATTTTTCAAGCATTTTTTAAGCGGATTTAAAATTCACAAATTGCTTCGAAAATTTTAGGCAATATTCAAATTGTGCCATAAAATATATAAAAAAAAATTCAGCGAAATATATTCAGTTGTTTTTTAAATAAAAATTTAAATAATAATAACACCTCTTATATTAAGCGATCACGTGTCCATGATATGAAACGATCACATGACCCACTTCAAAATGATATATGGCATCCATCTTGTGTCAAAATCGTGATTTTTAAAGTTCTTTTTAATTCATATTGAGTGTTGTATCCGTCCTAAAATTACTTTATTTTTGCCTAAATTCTGTGCATCTACATACTGAAACAACGCAATGACAATATATTTCAGTTTAAATGCTCTTCCAAATTTGATTATTTCTACTATTAAGCCTATTTTTCACCTATGTAAAATGTAAACAGCAAAATATGTAGAATGAGTTGTATTAGAATCGCTGTAATTCTTTAACACAAAATCATTTAGTCCAAGGAGTCTGCTTAGCTGATATAAATTCATTGATTTTAGAAAGAGAAGGACGATATTTTTCGATGAAGTTTTACGCATAGAGTTTACTTATTTGCAGCTCAATGGTCTTAATTTTTAAATAAAATAAATAGTATTGTGATGAATGACATGAATGGGGGAATTATTTATGAATGAAATGTTGCTTTTATAGAGAGAGCCAGGCGTGTTATTTTTTTATGACGTCATTTGAATGGATTTCAGTTGTTTTCGATGAAGTTTTCAAATATAATAAATTATCGTAGTATTATGATAATTCTAAAATTATTACCGAGGAATGTATAACATTTTAGAGATGTTTAAACCAGGCAATTTATACTTTAATGCCGTCATTTGAATGAAGTTAATTTTTTTCGATGAAGGTTTAAGGTTTCAAATATAATAAATTAATGTAGTATTGTGATAAGTTTTGAAATATTACCGAGGAATATATTGCATTTTAGACATGTTTAAATAAAATTGCATTGAAGTTGGAAAGTGTTTCATAATCAATGCTTTAAGCATGATTGATCTTTCTTGTTATTTTATGACTTTTTGATAATTTTTTTGAAAAATGTGTAATGTCTCGAGAACGGTTCATGTTAGTGTTCGAAAATTGATGCCAATCGTTTTCTAATGAAAAATTACATAAGAAATGTCTATTTGCGTAACTTTATTAGCGGTTTTGATTTTTTGACGAATTTTTCAAAATTTCACTCAAAAATTTAGGGGGGTTCTGAACATTCGATTGCGTATAAAAACAATAGGCTTCCAGTGTTTACGGATTGTGACTTTTTGTACCAAGTTTCGTTCGAATCGGCCCATTCGTTCGTCAGTTATCGTCTCCACAGACTCACTGACACACACACACACACACATACTTTCACACACACACACACACACACACACACACACACACACACACATCACTTCAAAAATGTTTGATTCGTGATCAGGGATGCTTGAAACGTGCTCTCCCGTCGAAAACTCGAATTCGAATTTTCGACCCCGTCACAATACTTTCCTTATACATTATGTATATAAGGAAAGTAATAATGTTTAATTATACTCATAAGCTCTTAATTTAAAAATAGTCTAAAATACATATACTAAATACTACACCTTCCTGTCGTGCAACAAACAATAGCAGCTACTTTTACTAACACTAGTGACACCTGGATATAATTCTCAAAGTATTATGGCATTTGCAAACATTTCATCCATAGGATATTTATCTCCTTTTTTCTAACTCCATGCTCCAGACAGTAGTATTGAATTCACGGAATGGCGTGTGGAGTTAATTAGATCTGATCGGCTAAGGGGATGCAAGTAATTGATGTATGTTTCTAAGTATATGGATTAGGATAGGCAAGATCATTCAGTGGCATAAAGATTGTATTGTGGATATATGTGTGATAGTATGAGAATGTTACAGATTAAAATAGAATTTATATATTGCATCCGTAAGCTTTTTAAGTTATCCAGAGAAGATAACTGATTTAATAAATAAATCAAATTAGCACTTTTGTGATTTATTTTCACAATCTTGGACTAAGGTGAAGTGATTTTTTATTATTTCATTTGGATGCTACTTTGCAGACTATGTCAATAAATTTAAGTTTCTTATTCAATGAGGAAGGTGAATGAAAGTTAGGTTTTATTCTGTGGGATACATAGAAACTTTATAATGGTATCCGAACGAATTAACCCAGCTATAAGATGTAATGATGAAGGGGGTACGAAAAGACCCAGTTACAAATTTTTAGTGGACATTGAGAATTATGACGCAAATTTCAACACCACAATAACATAGGATGCTAGCCAGGATTTAAAAAAAAATGAAAATACGAAGCTGATCTTTCAAATTTGTGGTTGCATGCCGATCTGACTTCAGAAGATGAGTAGAGTCTACTCCGTGGAGAATAATGTGGAATTTTGTCCCAATATTTTAAAGATTAGATAGATCATCGACCAGGCAGTTTGAAGATCTGTCGTTCGATCCCCTACTCGGAGTGTGAAATTTTTATATGCTCGTCTAACCTGATACTACAATTATCACTCTTCAGAAGATACGACAATTAAGTAATAATGCCTGATAATCAAGGAATATCCCAGTTTGAAAAATATTAAAATTATAGATATATAAACTCGACTAAAAACAAATTGAAACCACTTCCTGTGGAAAAACGTTAGACATTTATGTTTTCAAATTCAAACCAGTGATAAACACAATATTTCGAAGAATTAGAAGCATAATAATAATATAAATCTCTGATGTAAACCATTAATCGAAAATCCCCCTTGAGTTCTTATTATAGCGTTAAGAAACAAACTTTACGTTAAGATTTTCAATAAATCTTATCGAGAAGTTCCTTTATTTTCTACATTTAAGCCTGTTTTTATCAGCAAACAAACCAAATCTGGGAAAATACCAGATAAAAACTTCAGTCTCCGAACAATTTAAAATAACGTTATACGACAAAATAAATGACAGAATCTCCAAAGAGTTTTTCTACTTCATGTCTTGTCAATGCTATTTCGATACATCGGAATCTCACCTTCAGATGTTTAAAGGATCTAAGTTCTCTGAAGAAAGAAATAAACCGTCAAATACCCGAGGGACATTTTTTAGTGAAGTTTATTACTTTCCTTATATACATAATGTATAAGGAAAGTATTGTGACGTGGTCGAAAATTCGAATTCGAGTTTTCGACGGGAGAGCACGTTTCAAGCATCCCTGATCACGAATCAAACATTTTTGAAGTGATGTCTGTGTGTGTGTGTGAAAGTATGTGTGTGTGTGTGTGAAAGTATGTGTGTGTGTGTATGTGTGTCAGTGAGTCTGTGGAGACGATAACTGACGAACGAATGAGCCGATTCGAACCAAATTTGGTGCAAAAATCACAATCAGTAAACACTGGAAGCCTATTGTTTTTATGCACAATCGAATGTTCAGAACCCCCCTAAATTTTCGAATGAAATTTTGAAAAAATCGTCAAAAAATCAAAACCACTAATAAAATTACGCAAATAGACATTTCTTATGTAATTTTTCATTAGAAAACGATTGGCATAAATTTCAGAACGCTAACATGAACCGTTCTCGAGATATTGTACATTTTTTAAAAAAAATTATCAAAATGTCATAAAATAAAAAAAATATTTCCTATTGAGAAACATATTCACTTTTCATATGTAATACCATGCGATAAATTGGGTGACATCATTGACGTGGATCTAGCTCGTTCCATTCATGAAAAAAGATACTTTGAGTAATGCTTTTGTATTTGAAAGCCAATAGTTATTTATCTGCTGTAAGAAAAACTTATTTCTTAGTGCATAACACTTGGCGAGATTTTGGCGAAGAATTTGGCGGAATGTCGCCAGCTTGGCGACTTTTTGAAATGTTGCCAAATTAACGAAAATCTCGCCAAATGGATAAAAATGACGCTAAATCAATGAAAATGACGACTAATTGTCGAAAATTCAATGTCTGGGAAATAATATTAGCATCTACTATAAGAAAAACCTATTTTTTTACTGTAAAAGTAGCAAATTCATTGCATTATATAAGGAAAGTCATGTGTTGCCCACATCAGATTTTTTCAAATATGTATGCATAAATATATCTGTAAAGCATGTGGAGAATGTGGCAATAAATGTTGAAAAATACATTGATAAGGAGTGAAAATGTGTTCGGGTTGCTCAAATGATGGAACAGCGGCCTTACATTCCTGACTAATGTGTCTCATGCCTCTACATTCTTGACTAATGTGTCTCATGCCCCTACATTCCTGACTAATGTAGGGTCTGTTCCCTTGCATCAGAGGAACACCCACATTAACAGCAACATCGAAAAATTTAACGATTTCCTGAAAAAAATATTTATATCATTGGAACTGGCTCGCACAGTTAGAAGATTTATTTTGAAGACATATAAATATTACTGGACTAATTCGTTAGCTTAGCTGTGATGAGAAAACCAGTAATTTAAATTCCGTTAAAATATGCAGGAACTTAATTTTGTATAACTTTCTCTAGAATACAATTAGGTTGTTGATACAATATTTTTGTTTATTTCAGATATGTCGAGAGGTAAACAGGGACCCATGACACATGACTGCTTTGGTCCCAGTTAGGATAAGCTGGTCTCTGTGGAAGAGTGAAGTAACATCCCTCATGATGCACAAATGTGGAGATACACAAATGTACGAGATGCACAAATGTTAAAAATATTCTAGTGTAGCGTTCCCAAACTATTGACTTATGAAGTACTTTATACTTTATTACGATTTCATGGAACACATTTTCCATTACTACAATTGAACAGAATACATTACATCTTATTACGATTGTTGGAACAATTTTTACTTTATAATTATCTGCATAACTGTTCTTCTTGCTGCAATTCAACGGACTGCTTTTTATTGCAAAGTGCTACATTTTCTACCTAGAATGAAAAATTTTGGAGTACTTTTTGTCAAAGAGCAACAATTTAACAAAGCACATTTTTTCTTACTGCAATTCGCAGGAACACTTTTTCATTAATACAATTCTAAGGCGAATTTTTTTCTTCTAAAATTCCATTGAACACATTTTTTCTTATAATAATTCTTTTATGGAACACATTTTCTTAAAATTCTACGGAACCCTTTTTTCGCATTATATTTCCATAAAGCACTTATTTTACTTACTACAGTTTTTCGAAGAACTTTTTTCTGATAGTGATTCCTCAAAACACTTTTTCTCATTATGATTCCTAGGAGAACTTTTCCTTACCATAACTCCCTCGATCACTTTTTTTCGTGCCATAATTCCACGGAATACATTTTTTATATAACAATTCCCTTGGGTAGCTTTTTAAAACAATTTCAAGAAGAACTCTTGTTCTTACTATAATTTCATTAAGTACTTTTACTTTATTACAATTTTCCGAGGGCCAGCGAGTAGGGAGCGAAACCTCCTGACTCGCGAAGTGAGCTACGGGGATTGGCGAGCGTAGTAAGCAGGGGAGGAGACTCCTAGTGTTAAAAATTTGAACCTCATCAACGCTAAGAAATTGATCGAATTAAAAAAAGCATATTCACAGCATTAAGCAAAATGGCGTAAAATAATGAAGTTGAAAATATCTTATTGCTCTGTAATATTAACTTTTTGAGCCACAGAAAGGTATTTTAATTCGTGTGTAAGAACACTGTTCATAGTTCCTTCCAATCTTTAGAGATTTCTCGAGGGATCTTAAACCAATATAAAAAATTAATGTAGACAGGCGCATACAATATGTAAAAAAATCTGATGTGGGCAACACATGACTTTCCTTATATAATGTAATGAATTTACTACTTTTACAGTAAAAAAAATCTGATGTGGGCAACACATGACTTTCCTTATATAATGTAATGAATTTACTACTTTTACAGTAAAAAAAATCTGATGTGGGCAACACATGACTTTCCTTATATAATGTAATGAATTTACTACTTTTACAGTAAAAAAAAATAGGTTTTTCTTATAGTAGATACTAATATTCTTTTCAAGATACTGAATTTTCGACAATTCGTCGTCATTTTCATTGATTTAGCGTCATTTTTATCCATTTGGCGAGATTTTCGTTAATTTGTCAACATTTCAAAAAGTCGCCAAGTTGGCGATATTCCCCCAAAATTCGTCGCCAAAATCTCGCCAAGCATAATGGAAAAAGAAATTAGTTATTCTTACAGCAGATAAATGAATATTGGAGTTTAAATACAAAAGTATTACTCAAAGTATCTTTTTTCATGAATGGAACGAGCTAGATCCACGAGAATGATGTCATCCAATATATCGCATGGTATTACTGAAAAGTGAACATGTCTCTCAAGAGGAAATATTTTTATTTTTATTTTATATGACTTTTTGATTTTTTTTGAAAAATGTACAATATCTCAAGAACGGTTCATGTTAGCGTTCTAAAATTGATGTCAATCGTTTTCTAATAAAAAATTACATAAGAAATGTCTATTTGCGTAACTTTATTAGTGGTTTTGATTTTTTGACGATAATACTTGAATATAATAATTTGAATAATAATAATTTGAATAATTTGAATAATAATTAATAAATATTAATAATTTGAATAAACATTACGTTAATAATTATGACACCAAATTGTGTAGCTTAAAGTATTTGCTACTAGTATTTTATGTCATTGTGTAGCAGTTTGTAAAGCACCGCACTATTTATTCTAAGACTACAAGACTGCTTACAAATACAGAATACTAAATATGAGCCGCCCTGGCTGTGAAGTGGATAGCGTCTTCGGCTGCTGTCTGGTGGGCTCGGGTTCGAATCTCGAGTAAGGCATGGATGTTTATCGAGGATAAAGTCAGTCTTCCGCCCTCTGGGTCCTTGTCCAAATGAGAAACTGCATCCCCTCCGACCTTCATCAGTGATGTTTGTTTGTAATAAACTTTGTTCTCTTGTCTTGTGTTTTTCTTCGTTCTGTCCTGCTTCCTGCGTCACTAGTTCTGTATCGACTCCGTTGAAAATAGGAGGTCATAAGAAACAACAACACTAAATGTGAATAATACTAAATGTGTTCTCAACCCGTGCTTAAATTACCTTAAATTTGATGTTATGCATATTGTTTATTATCAAAATGAATGTACTGTAAATTGAATTTTGTTTTATATCAGTATTTGATGTTTAAAGGATTTAAATTGCTTCAGATTCGCTCGCTTTTATTCGAATTCTCGCTTCCACTTAAAATGCTAAAACATTGGTAAATTACCAGTTGTATAATGTTTTTCTGTGATTTTGTGAAGACCTATTAAATAGAGTTAGGTCTCAATTTCATATTAAAAAAATCTGATGTGGGCAACACATGACTTTCCTTATATAACGTAATGAATTTACCACTTTTACAGTAAAATAAATAGGTTTTTCTTATAGTAGATACTAATATTCTTTCCAAGATATTGAATTTTCGACAATTAGTTGTCATTTCATTGATTTAGCGTCATTTTCATCCATTTGGCGAGATTTTCGTTAATTTGTCAACATTTCAAAAAGTCGCCAAGTTGGCGATATTCCCCCAAAATTCGTCGCCAAAATCTCGCCAAGCATAATGGAAAAAGAAATTAGTTATTCTTACAGCAGATAAATGAATATTGGAGTTTAAATACAAAAGTATTACTCAAAGTATCTTTTTTCATGAATGGAACGAGCTAGATCCACGAGAATGATGTCATCCAATATATCGCATGGTATTACTGAAAAGTGAACATGTCTCTCAAGAGGAAATATTTTTATTTTTATTTTATATGACTTTCTGATAATTTTTTTGAAAAATGTGCAATATCTCGAGAACGGTTCATGTTAGCGTTCTAAAATTTATGTCAATCGTTTTCTAATGAAAAATTACGTAAGAAATGTCTATATGCGTAATTTTATTAGTGGTTTTGATTTTTTGACTATTTTATCCAAATTTCATTTGAAAATTTAGGGGTGTTCTTAACATTCGATTGCGTATAAAAACAATAAGCTTCCAGTGTTTACGTATTGTGATATTTTTGTACCAAATTTGGTTCGAATCGGTTCATTCGTTCGTCAGTTATCGTCTCGACAGACTCACTGACACACACACACACACAGACATCACTTCAAAAATGTTTGATTCGTGATCAGGGATGCTTGAAACGTGCTCTCCCGTCGAAAACTCGAATTCGAATGTTCGACCCCGTCACAATACTTTCCTTATACATTATGTATATAAGGAAAGTAATAAGTTCAAAGAAAGATATATGGCGAAAAACTAGAGAAATATTGAAAATTAATTGACTTACTTTAGTAGAGTTACATTAATTGCCAATCAAACGAAATTTAAGTAATACTTAAACTGAATATTCACAATAGATAAAAACTTGTATCATTGACTGTATTAACTACAAAAACTGGTCTACTGGTTTGAAATTAAAATTGTAGTCTTCTTTTCCAGGATCGACAAGAAGTGCTGTCTTAAGTAATTAGTCAGCAACTAAGGATGGCACACGTGGTTGAAGGCAGGAGAAAAGAAGTTGCTAACTCCATGGGAAGAAAAGAAAGAGAAAAAAGACAAAACGACCGGCAAGAAATAACAAACGGACACAAACACAGTGAAAAGCAGAAAATAAGGCGGTAAGCGAACTGATAGAAGAAGCTGCCATCTGTTGTTTTATTTCTGCTTTATTTTCTCAGTTGTCGACTTGATGTGAGTGATTTCGAAGTTTTTGTCGAACTTGAAGAAAAATTATGTTATTTGTCTTTGAAATTAATAAACCAGTTTTCTTGTACTTTATGCTGTATTTATGAATCTTTTATTTATTATGTTTTATGACAACAGTGTTTGAGCAATTATTTGGTTATTTGAATAGATAAACTCTCAGAGTTAGTTATCGCTCAAGGTATTTGCTGCGTAGGCACAAACAAAAAGCTACAGAACATATTAATACCATTTGTCTTTGAAATTGGTAAATCAGCTTTTTTTGTATTTTATGCTGTATTTATGAAATTTTTATTTATTGTACTTTATTGCAACAGTGTTTGACCAATTATTCGATTATTTGAATATACAAACTCTCAGAGTTGGCTATCATTCTGAGTTATTTGAAGCATAGGTATTATTATTATTGATTATTATATTATTGAAGCATTATATTAAAGCATAGGTATAAACAGAATGCCACAGATCATAGCAATGCCAAGCAAATTACCACATATTCTAATACTAAGCAGTGGTTACATTTAAAACAAAAAATACGAGTTTCGCTGAAATAAAAAATTTTGAAAAACCCGGATGCACAGGGATAATCTGACAGGTAAGAAAATATTTGAAAGAACAGTAAACGTAAAATATTGCCGCAGTTTCGTAGCTCCGCTATTGTTGTAAAAGAAACTGAAGGCATGATAAAGATCACTAACAACAGCGAATACACGATGTTTATAAGACGATTGCATGTTTTGTCTTTTCTAGTGCAGTTTCAAGGAATATTGCGGATAAATATTATATGAAATGCTAAAAGTAATATTTTGAAATGACGTTGCATGTGCAGGCTGATAAATTGGTGATTATTTGGTTTAGGAATAAATATATTTTATATTGTGCACTAGGCAAAATGCATATCCTTGCTTTATTTCAAACTTCACTGTTGATAATATTTTCGTATTTATTTGAAACTGTAAATTTAACAGTGTAAAAATCCATTTTGCACGTACTATTTTGTACATGTATTTTTATATGTTAAATATTTATAAAATTGTTAAAAGTTGTGTGTGAATGTTGCTAAATGTTGCTAATGATGTACGTTAAATATTTATTTATAATACATTTTATATGTTAAATCTCTGTAAAATGTCATCTAATAAATAAAGCAATACCGATAAAATGAATTTGTCGTTATTTATGACTAATAATTTCTTCTAAATGAGATTGTTTTTCCAAATGTACTCCATAAAGATTAGACACAAAGTTTTAATTATGTAGAGTTTTTCATTAGAAAGCAAATTATATGTAGTTCTCATCTTAAATGGGAAATTGCTTAGCTGTATATATGCACTGAAATCAGTGACTGACTGATAGTGAAACTCCCAAAATTATAGAGCACTTTCTCTATAGATGGAATCTTAGTTTAGATTTTATTCGGTGGATCTTGACTTGGTTGGATCTTAATTAGAAAAAAACACGAAAATTTAGAATTTTCGAATTAGGGGTGACGATGCGAAGAGATAATTGAAACATTCAAAAACAATTTTCAAAATTACCGAGCACTTTTCTTCAAGCCAGAATCCCTGTTTGGATTTCATTCAACCCTTCTTATTTTCTAGATCAACGGAAAAATTTAATATTTTGAAAAACATTGAAGTAGAAGCTGAGTTTCGAAGGAATAATAATAATAATAATAATAATAATAAAGAAAGAATAACTTTGCTTAATTATACAGCACTTCCACTCTAGCTGGAATCTTGCTTTTCACCTCATTTATCCGGGTCAGCTTTTAGATTAAAGTAAATATCTAATATTTTAAAAATTTGAACTAGGGAGGAGGGGGAGATACGATGTATATATAGAGAGAGATCTTCAGATTCGATGGGATTTTCAAAAATTTACACCACTTTGTCTCTCAGAAGTTATAAAAACACAATTTAATATTCTTTGGCTGACAGCAATGAAAACTAGAAAACAGGAATAAATTTATTAATATAAACAGATAATATTTTTTCCTAATTGCTATAATTAAATCATTTTTTTCACGCACGGAAATAAAATTCTATATATTTTGCCATTTACCATGATAACAGGATTGCAAAGTTTGCGCCATTTTTACTATTATAAATGAAAGGGTTCTTTATTCATAAAAGCTATCAACAACTGTTATTAAGGTGTAGATGTCACATTTAATGACCACTAGCGATTTGGAAAGCACGAAGTACGGGTGCGGTAATAGCTAGTATTGTACGTTATCAAAAGGAAAAATAATTCTTAAACGTATCAGGGACTTTTAAAAATTACTTTTCATTCTACAAATAAAACTCGTTATAGTTTTTACTGTCCCTACAACTTCAGAATCCGTTTCAAAGATAATAGTTTTCAACTACGTCCCAGTTGCTCAAACGTAGATTGTTGGCTGGCCAGTATGTTCTTCGATTCTCGGTTGGGGCAGCAAGATTTTTTACAATGGGGCCCGAACAAATCAGCCTTGTAGGTTAGTACAAGGAATTCGGAGGTCTGAAGACCCCAGACCGTGCGACTCACATATTGGGTTTAGAGTAGCTATCTGCACGGCCGGGAAAGGATACCTCCTGCATTCAGGAGGCACCCAAGGTCTACCATCCCACCAAACGAACTTTTATTTAGGTCTAAAAATATTACAATTTATAATAAATATTGTGATTAAACAGACAGTTTTACATTATATTTGAACTTGACAAGTACGTCCATTTTACAAAAATGGGAAAATGGTTATTGCGAATATAGATAAAAAGATCATTGAAAAATAATGTTTAGAGTGAGGTATAATAACATAATAAAATATAGATTAAAATGAAAGAAAATAATAAAATTTTAAAAGTAAAATTTAGAAAATATATAAAAAGAAAATATATGAAAAGGAAAAAAAAAATGTTGGCGTATGAAAACAAAAAACAGAAATTTAGAATAAAATTTAGAAAAGGAAAATAAGAAAAAATACAAATAAAAAGTGTCAAAAGAAAAAGAAAGATAAAAAAAAAGAACAGTTAACATAGCTTTTTTTTTTTAAAAGAAAAAAAATAGAGGGAACACAATAAGTTCATATAAATTAATAAGAATGTGATCAAAATTAAATGAGAGCAGACTAATAACTCATAAGCTTAGGTCACTTTATTAGAAATTTCCATGGAAACAAGAATACAGTTTTTAATTTTATCTACTGAAGAGGGATTTGAACGAACTTTGGAGAACCAAATTGGTTTATTAGAGGGGGAAGGTTTGCAGAGATGAAATTTTTTAGAAAAAGGACAATCGAAAATGTAATGGTCAACGTCACCGAATTTATTGCAAATACAGTTAGAGGTGGATTTAATTTTGAAAAAGTATAAGTTATCAAGACGGAGGTCTGAAAGTGACCCTAGTAAGACCAACGCGGGTTCAGTGGACTCTGGTATATTAAACGTCGATTTCAAATCGGGAGGTAAACGACCACGTAGAAAGCTAACCTGGAGGATGAAAATAGCTGGAGGCCAACCTGAAGTAAAATGTGCCGGAGGTGGTCAGTCAAATTGTTAATTGCACATCAATCTGACATTAGAGGATAGATAATGCAGAGTCCACTTTAAAGATTACAGCTTTCAATTCCATCTCATTAGTTCAGCAGGGTAGCTAGCACTAAGATCCGTGGTTTGATCCGTGGTTGTGGCAGTAAGGTTCTTCACATAGTACATAAAATATCTAAAGTTGAGGTATTGTGAAAGGTTCAGAAGTCCACAAATGAACGGGCACAGCTGTTTAGTTCATCAGATTTTTACTTCTTTAAGCGAAATGTCTTTCAAAAAATCAATCAATTTTCATGAAATTTTATATTATTTTAGTTACAGGGTGCACAAAAACAGATAACATAACCCCATTATGCTGACACTGACGTAAAAATTACAGTAAAAGCAAAATAATATAAAGTCGTCAAAATATCAAATTTAACCAAAACTCTTCTGCCTAGATATGCACTCAATTTTATACAAAATTTATACAAGACATAAAAAAGATATCACAAAAGGTCACAACAACAATTGATAAAAGGTCTCACAACAACAATTGATAAAAAGTTTATAAAATTCATTAACAGCATAATTGCCTCTGTATTTTATCAGCAGAAAAGTTCCCTGCATATTGAGGTCTGATTATTAAATTAATAATATGATTATTAATAGGAAAGATATTCAGAATTTGAAGACAACCTGCAGAGTCTACTTCGAAGGTAAGAGCTTGCAATTTCGTCCCAATAGCTCAACGGTAGAGAGTCGGCTGGCCAGTTAGGAGATCCAGGGTTCGATTCCCCTTTGGGATAACAAGGCTCTTTACAATGTCCCCCGAACAAATTAACCCTGTAGGTTAGTGCAATGATGTATGTAGTCTGAAAGAGACTCTAGTACGACTAGCACGGATTCAATGGACTCTGGAACATTGAGCGCAGATTTCAAATTGAGTGGATAACGACCATGTAGGATGCTAACCTGGGTAAAAAGAGTAGGATCAGGAGGCTAACCTGAGGTAAAAGTAGCAGGAGGTAGTCAGTCAGATTGTCAGTTACCAGCCAATCTGACATTAGAGGGTGGAGAATGCAGAGTTCACTTCGACCATGAGAGCTTGCAATTTTGTCCCAAAAGCTCTACGGTAGAGCGTCGGCTAGCCAGGTAGAGCGTCGGCTACTCCTGTAAGGGCAGCAAGGCTTTTTACAAATGTATGAGACTGTTTACAAGTTAAATAACAATCCCATTACTGGTAGTTTTCTACATACATTTATATTATTAAAGATGAACAAATATATCAAATCCGTACTAGAGATATTATAATCGCAATAGTCATAATGATTATAAACAGAAAAAAATAACTGTCTTAAGGGGAATTGGTACATTTTGCATAAAACTCTAAAAAATATCGATTTTTCGTTTATATCATCCTGCATTTTGGAGGTTTTAGTATAAATGCATTTAGTTTAAATGCATATTGGATGTTTTAGTATATTCTGACAAAGTTCTAAGTGATTTGGCAATTATAACATCGTTAAAATACTGTTGTTATGGAAATATTTCTTTAAATGCCAGGCCCCTTTCAATGTTTATATCATTCTTTTGTACTGAACTAGTTCAATGTTTTATAAATATACAACAAAAAAGAGAAAACATATTTTCTGTAAACGTAACTGAAAAATAGTTATGTACATCATTTCTGTATTTTGAATAGAAAGCAAAAGTGAGCAATGTGTTTAATATTGCTGTAATATTTCCAAAAGTAAAATTCTTTTATCTGTAACATATTATTCATTACTCTCCCCTTTGGCATGCGTTTATGATAAAAAATAGCATAAAAGTAATTTTTTTTTCATTTTTCGTCGTTGCTCGGGGGTATTGCAAACTGTGGTGTAGTCTAGCCGGGGCTTACCAGGGTGTTGCCCAGATACTTTCTCATATAACTAGGGTGCGTCTTGTCTCATAAAATGTCAGTAAATATTTAGTTTTTAAATTCGATTTATTAACATTAATTTGTTGTGTGTCTACCCAAATAAAACCCAATATACCACAATGACTCCTTTGTTGTATAACAACAAGATAATAATATATTTTATTGGGAGATACTTGAGACAAAAATATGCTACCTCACTGCCTTCGGCGTGTCAACACAGAGTACAACATAATGATATAATAATAATAATAATAATAATAGTAATAATAATATTAGTAATAAACATTACGTTAATAATTATGACACCAAATTGTGTAGCTTAAAGTATTTGCTACTAGTATTTTATGTCATTGTGTAGCAGTTTGTAAAGCACCGCACTATTTATTCTAAGACTACAAGACTGCTTACAAATACAGAATACTAAATATGAGCCGCCCTGGCTGTGAAGTGGATAGCGTCTTCGGCTGCTGTCTGGTGGGCTCGGGTTCGAATCTCGAGTAAGGCATGGATGTTTATCGAGGATAAAGTCAGTCTTCCGCCCTCTGGGTCCTTGTCCAAATGAGAAACTGCATCCCCTCCGACCTTCATCAGTGATGTTTGTTTGTAATAAACTTTGTTCTCTTGTCTTGTGTTTTTCTTCGTTCTGTCCTGCTTCCTGCGTCACTAGTTCTGTATCGACTCCGTTGAAAATAGGAGGTCATAAGAAACAACAACACTAAATGTGAATAATACTAAATGTGTTCTCAACCCGTGCTTAAATTACCTTAAATTTGATGTTATGCATATTGTTTATTATCAAAATGAATGTACTGTAAATTGAATTTTGTTTTATATCAGTATTTGATGTTTAAAGGATTTAAATTGCTTCAGATTCGCTCGCTTTTATTCGAATTCTCGCTTCCACTTAAAATGCTAAAACATTGGTAAATTACCAGTTGTATAATGTTTTTTTGTGATTTTGTGAAGACCTATTAAATAGAGTTAGGTCTCAATTTCATATTAAAAAAATCTGATGTGGGCAACACATGACTTTCCTTATATAACGTAATGAATTTACCACTTTTACAGTAAAATAAATAGGTTTTTCTTATAGTAGATACTAATATTCTTTCCAAGATATTGAATTTTCGACAATTAGTTGTCATTTCATTGATTTAGCGTCATTTTCATCCATTTGGCGAGATTTTCGTTAATTTGTCAACATTTCAAAAAGTCGCCAAGTTGGCGATATTCCCCCAAAATTCGTCGCCAAAATCTCGCCAAGCATAATGGAAAAAGAAATTAGTTATTCTTACAGCAGATAAATGAATATTGGAGTTTAAATACAAAAGTATTACTCAAAGTATCTTTTTTCATGAATGGAACGAGCTAGATCCACGAGAATGATGTCATCCAATATATCGCATGGTATTACTGAAAAGTGAACATGTCTCTCAAGAGGAAATATTTTTATTTTTATTTTATATGACTTTCTGATAATTTTTTTGAAAAATGTGCAATATCTCGAGAACGGTTCATGTTAGCGTTCTAAAATTTATGTCAATCGTTTTCTAATGAAAAATTACGTAAGAAATGTCTATATGCGTAATTTTATTAGTGGTTTTGATTTTTTGACTATTTTATCCAAATTTCATTTGAAAATTTAGGGGTGTTCTTAACATTCGATTGTGTATAAAAACAATAGGCTTCCAGTGTTTACGGATTGTGATTTTTGTACCAAATTTGGATCGAATCGGTCCATTCGTGTGTCAGTTATCGTCTTCACAGACTCTCTCACACACACACACATACTTTCACAGACACACACACGCACACACAGACATCACTTCAAAAATGTTTGATTCGTGATCAAGGATGCTTGAAACGTGCTCTCCCGTCGAAAACTCGATTTCGAATTTTCGACCCCGTCACAATACTTTCCTTATACATTATGTATATAAGGAAAGTAATAGGATTTTCTTATAGTAGATACTAATATTCTTTCCAAGATATTGAATTTTTGACAGTTAGTCGTCCTTTTCATTGATTTAGCATCATTTTTATCCATTTGGCGAGATTTTCATTAATTTGGCAACATTTCGAAAAAGTCGCCAAGTTGGCGACATTCCGCCAAATTCGTCGCCAAAATCTCGCCAAGCGTTATGCACTAAGAAAAAAGTTATTCTTACAGCAGATAAATGACTATTGGCGTTCTAATACAAAAGTATTATTCAAAGTATATTTTTTCATGAATGGAACGAGCTAGATCCACGAGAATGATGTCACTCAATTTATCGCATGGTATTACATATGAAAAGTGAACATGTTTCTCAATAGGAATTTTTTTTTTTTATGTGACTTTTTCATAATTTTTTGAAAAATGTACAATATCTCGAGAACGGTTCATGTTAGCGTTCTAAAATTTATGCCAATCGTTTTTGAATGAAAAATTACATAAGAAATGTCTATTTGCGTAACTTTATTAGCGGTTTTGATTTTTTAACGATTTTTTCAAAATTTCATTCGAAAATTTAGGGGGGGGGTTCTGTACATTCGATCACGTATAAAAACAATAGGCTTCCAGTGTTTACGGATTGTGATTTTTGTACCAAATTTGGTTCGAATCGGTCCATTCGTTCGTCAGTTATCGTCTCCACAGACTCACTGACACGCACACACACACACACACATACTTTCACACACACACACACACACACACACACACACACACACACACAGACATCACTTCAAAAATGTTTGATTCGTGATCAGGGATGCTTGAAACGTGCTCTCCCGTCGAAAACTCGAATTCGAATTTTCGACCCCGTCACAATACTTTCCTTATACATTATGTATATAAGGAAAGTAATAGATAGGGTAAAGCAGGGTTAGATGGCCATAGTTTTTTAAATTGAAGAATGCGTGCATGTATTATTAAAATTCAAGATCACAAAAATTTTAATACACTCAGTAAAGTTTAATGTTTCATATTTATGTGGACTTTTGTGAAAAATAATGGATAGAAAGTTAAAAATTTCGAAATTTTAAAACTATGTTGTCGCCCATCTATCCTTTGGAGTCCGGGTTAGATGGCCAAAACTATTTTAATGGTAAGTAGGTGCGGTATGAGCTTAAGGAAATGTTCGCATTTACTTTGAAAACAAGATTTTAATTCAAGAACAAAATACGACGGATAATGTCTTGCTAAAATACATGAGATGATTTCTTCCAAGAATATTAACTAAAGTAAGAACATTAATGGAAAATTTTAAAAATGTCACTTCTTTTCTGATATAATAATACAGCGGGACTGGCATACATCGATAAATGATGAGAATGTTTCGTGCAACCAGGGATGGAAACGAACACCTTTAATCCAGTCAGCTTTAATCTTTGTGATATTATAATCTTCTCCGCATCCTACACATTCATTAGACTGATCAAACTCATCACTGGATATGCCAATTGATGCATATTGAATCTCGATTTCCTTTACAGAGCTGCTGCTGGGAAAAGTTCTACTATATCGTTTCTTCTTATTTTGATTTTTCTTAGGCAGAGTCCTAAAGTTCTTAATTTTTGTTTTCTGCTTTATATTTTTGGGTGGCGTTAGAATAAGCATGGCGCCTCTGACGTTTGGATGTAGTGCGAGTTTTGCTAATCAATGGACAGGTGCAATATCGGTCAATATTTATGTGAGGGATTGTGAGGTTCCTCTCTGCTGGGCTGTAGTTCAGAATCTTTCTGGGTAGAGCTAGATTCAGAAAGTTAGACTCAGCTCATCGAGCCTTAGACTATGTTTCCAGTTTTTCATCTCTTCTCCAGTGTTTTTCTCAGCACACAAAATTCAATGGAAGCTTGTCGGACTGACGTGCCATTACGGATTGCTTTAATTGCTTTATTGCATAAATCATCTTGTGTCTACTCCCCACGTTTGCTATCCCGTTTCTTAACATATATTTGACATCTGAAAAAATAGCGAGAAGCTGCTTAATATACATAACGAATTAATCTATCAAGCAGACTGGTCAACTAACCATGAAAAGTGCGGGGCATCTATTCTTAACAAACGCGGTAGATGGCCATGACGCTTATCCGGTAAACTTGGCGTTAATGAAACGCATCGAGGTTAAGCATACAAATATAATGTTTAGTTCCTCGTTTAAGCGCGATTGCAAGATTTTAACTCGAAATGAACGTAATAACAAGGCAGCTTACTGGACGGAAAAAATTTTTGAGCTCAAGGAGCTCAAGGACGGGGGATTTGTGAAGTGAAGATAAAATTCTCCCTTTAAACTTCAGGCGAAAAAAAATTTTGAGGGGATGGAAATCTAAAAAAATGTTATATGCTTACAATGCTATTTTTTTTTTCAGCGCTGGACAACAGGAACCTTCTTGTTGAATATCTGAGTCAAAACTGTGTGGTTAGCGTTGCCAACTACCGTTTACCAAACAAATGATGATTGGAGATTCTAGCCAGGATGGCCATCTAACCCGGGTTTACCCTATATTCTTGTTTTTGAAATAAAATGTAAAAATGTTACCTTTGTACTTTTCCACACATAAATGTGGTTTTAATTTTTTCTCAATAAGTAATAAACGTATTAGAAATCCGAAATCCCAAAATTGTAGATAATAAACATGTCAACAATATGAAAGCATTCGGGGAAGGGGTGAAATATTTTACAGGTTTTTAAAAATAAAAGTTTTTGGAATCTTTTAAAAATTTCATATAATTTGAATTTTTGGAAATTTTAGTGATTGTGTGAACTTTTTTTACCAGAATCAATTTTAAAAATAGACTATACATAAAAGATTACGTTAAATGTTCAAATTAAAAAAAAAATCTTCCAGGGTGCCAAGTTCCTTTAAAACATTTAATTGAAAGTATTTAAAAAGTCTTTTATGAATAGTATTCCTTGGGTCCCAAATGATAGAAGCATATGCTAATTTTGATCTCACTAATAAATTAAATAAATTAGTTCTAGTTTTGGAACTAAATACATATGTAGTAAAGAAAATTATTCAAACACTGTAAAAGACATTTAAAAAATGCCTAACGGGTTTGTTTCGCCTAACTTGTTTTTAAATGCTTAACATTTAATTGAAAGCATTTAAAAAATATTTTTTGAATAGTATTCCTTGGGTCCCAAATAATAGAAGCATATACTAATTTTAATCTCACTAATAAATTAAATAAATTAGTTCTAGTTTTGGAACTAAATACATATGCAGTAAAGAAAATTATTTAAACACTGTAGAAGACATTTAAAAAATGCCTAACAGGTTTTTTCAGAGAATGGTTATAATGCTTTAAAAAGGTTATTGTGCCATAACGCTTATGATTTTTCTGTATGTATCAATATTTTACATCATAATCTGCAATAGGTCCAGCAAAGTTACATCTGTCATCCAACGAAATGCGAAGAAATAATAGATTCTTATATGAGTGATACCACCTTCACATAATTTTGTATGTTTAGTAAATATTTGAAATTTTAATAAAGTCCCTTTTACTTTCCTTATAAACAGTAATGTATAAGGAAAGTCTAGTGAAGCGGGTCGAAAATTCGAAGTCGAGATTTCGACGGAAGAGCACGTTTCAAGGAACCCTGATCACGAATTTAACATTTTTGAAGTGATGTCTGTGTGTGTGTGTGTGAAAGTATGTGTGTGTGAAAGTGTGTGTGTTTGTGTGTGCGTCAGTGAGTCTGTGGAGACGATAACTGACGAACGAATGGACCGATTCGAACAAAATTTGGTACAAAAATTACAATCCGTAAACAATGGAAGCCTATTGTTTTTATACGCAGTCGAATGTTCAGAACTCGCATCAATTTTCGAGTGAAATTTTGAAAAAATCGTCAAAAAAGCAAAACCTCTAATAAAGTTACATAAATAGACATGTCTTATATAATTTTTCATTAGAAAACAATTGACATAAATTTTAGGACGCTAATATAAACCGTTTTCGAGATATTGCACATTTTTAAAAAAAATATCAAAAAATCATATAAAATAAAAAAAAATATTTCCTATTGAGAAACATGTTCACTTTTCATATGTAATACCATGAGATAAATTTGGTGACATCATTCTCGTGAATCTAGCTCGTTCCATTTGTGAAAAAGACACTTTGAGTAATACTTTTGTATTTGAACGCCAATAGTCATTTATTTGCTGTAAGAATAACTTATTTCTCCGTCCATAACGCTTGGCGAGATTTTGGCGACGAATTTGCGATTTTTTAAATGTTGCTAAATTAACGAAAAACTCGCCAAATGGATAAAAATAACGCTAAATCAATGAAAATGACGACTCATTGACGACAATTCAATATTTTGGAAAGAATATAAATATCTATTATAAAAATAATCTTTTTTTTTTACTGTAAAAGTAGGAAACTCATTACATTATATAAGGAAGGTTATGTGCTGCCCAAATCAGATTTTTGTTATTGTATTTGTGTATTTATGTATATTTCTTAAACTTTTTGAAAAAATAAATTAAAAATATAACTTTGAGTTTTTCGACGATCGCCAAGTAACGTCAGTCAATTAATTTCTGTTTGAAAGAATTCAAATCTCGTGTAGAGAAAGAAACTTACTTAATGTGCCCATAGTACCGAGAACATTATATAATATACATATAGGTAGTCACTATACCGGTCAAATAGCTGCCATATGGAAATCCGTGGATCCTACAAAATGTGGTCACTTTATTCAGATGGTCAGAATTTCAATGGGATAACTTTACAAGGTATTAACTGCACTTATTTAATCCTTCCATAAAAATTGGATGATTGCCGTAACTACGAACTACCATTCATCAGATTGTAAAGTCAGTGTGAAAGCCCCAGGCCGTCCGGCTCGTCCAGAGGACTTGGAGCAACAAAATGGACGACCGGGGTAAAGTCAGTGTATAATAACTGAAAAATTAAATATAGTTGCAATTTGTATATACCTATTTGCAATTTTAATCCCGTTCAGACTCTTAGTTATACTTGGCGTCTTGTTCTCGACTCACTACGAGTTAAACCTTTATTATAATTTTCTGAATATTCAGTAGATGCTTTATTTTGTTTTTGATGACATTCCTATTGGTTACCATCTAATTTATGACTCATTTTCCTTTTATTGTACTTTGTATTTTATAATTAAATTATATTTTAAATGCCTTGTATTTAAAAAATGTAAAATGATTAATATGCAAATTTTGTCTGGCTGTTATGGCCTGTATTTCACCACATGCTAGCCACATATTTTTCACTTCGCCGCTGATGAAGAACACAGTAATGCCCAAAAGGGCTATGGCTGTGTAATTTCAGTACGTCGCTAAAGGAGATTTTATTAAAATACTTTTAATTATGGCCACTTTTTGATTGTCTTTATTTTTAAAGTATTGCATATACTCTCTCAATTTGTGCAGACTGCTTTTATGACCTTATGAAAGTGGCTTATAACGGCCTTGAAACAATTTGGGTCGCATGATTTTCATTCATCCACTTCTATAAACACGTGAAAAGAAGTTGCACGTATCAAATATATTCTGATCAATCAGTGTAATCTGTTTGGTAGATGTTGATCGTTCAAAATGGAATTTAATTTTCATATAATTTGAAGGACTGTAATATATTTCGAGCTGTTCTAATCAGAAAAGAAAATGGGGAGAGGAGGGAATGGTAACAAAATATTTTGTTTCCCATTTCTCCAAATATAATTTCTACGAACGTTTGCTTTGATGAGTTGCTAGGAGATACGTTCCCAAATCCCCCCCCCCTTGGTGACACCTCGGATTCTAAACACCATTCCTTGCATATATGGCTACCAGATAAAAATGCAAATGGGAGGCAAACGCTTTGAAAATCAGGATATACGTATTTACTTCATGGAAGGTTAGGATTTTAAAATGAGAAAATAATTCCTGAAATTCATCACACAGGATTATAAAAAGTGTATTATCGTAATTTGCATTCCAAAAATAGACTCGTGTGGTAGCATTGCAGAACAGTATCCGCATACCGGTTTTGGTGATTTAAGTACTAATCCTACTGGAATTGACGTTATCTGCAACAGCAAAAAGAACACTTGTTGCGTGCCACAATTTCGCGAATATCTATGGATAGCAACAAATTGAGTAGTACCATTCAGTTGGCTTCAAATTTCTGAAAGATTGAGCCAATGATTGAGTCGCTCTCAAAGTAAGGAATGCGCGATCCCGTTGCAGATAATATCTATGTACCACTTTTGTGCTTTTCAAGTATTCTTTTTACGGATATCTAATAAAGAATGCTACTCTCATACCCAGAATTTCCATATAAGCTTTTAAAATGATATATTTATCTATCATAAATAATTTCATAATATATATTTAAAATAATATCATTTCGCCTTGAATTTCGTTTGAAGCTAAGTTTTATCTAGCAAGCACTCTTAAGGTATGAGTGATCTGCACTGACTAATGACGTGCTCACGAGAATCTGGAATTGTTAAGCTGGAGATTCCCAAGTGCAAACAGAAGAATATCGCTCCACTTGGTTCCAAATCATAAAAGTCCCTACCAAAATATTTGCGCTTTAATAATGTATGTGCCAAAAAATTATTAGGATAGTTGGGGATGGTGTTTATATTTACTGAGACCTCGTACTCAATTCCAAAACACATTTAAAAGATAAACGAACTCCAACCGAAGTTTGCCTTTCACTTTCCTGACTACACTTTAAAATCAATAACTTAATTTCATTTTATTTCTCAAGATGCAAATTGAATTGAAATTTGCTGGGCGTGGTTAATATACTGAAAAACACTTTATTTTAAAGCTGTTATATATACAGGCTGACGCAACCGCCATTTTGATTCCAACCGTTCCAGTCAGTTGTCGTCTGCCTGTGCTATTTCAATGGTTCGCGCATATTACAAGAGCGATATTTTATACGCAAATTAGCTGCAAAACAGGTGCTTCTGCTTTCTAAAAATTTTACTAATCATTCAATTAAATAGTCTAGAATGTATTGATTTTTTTAGATATCGAGAAAAGGATGAGGAAATTACCTTAATTTCGCCATGTACCAACGCTTCAACTGGGAATCAAGATGGCTGCTGTAGCGAAAGCCTGTATATATAACAAGAAATATCAATCATGCTTAAAGCATTGATTATGAAACACTTTCCAACTTCAATGCAATTTTATTTAAACAAGTCTAAAATGTGCAATACATTCTCCTCAGTAATATTTTAAAACTTATCACAATACTACATTAATTTATTATATTTGAAGACTTAAACCTTCATCGAAAAAAATGAGCTTCATTCAAATGACGGCAATGAAATATAAATTGCCTGGTTTAAACATCTCTAAAATGCGATACATTCCTCGGTAATATTTTTAAAACTATCATAATACTACGATAATTTATTATATTTGAAAACTTCATCGAAAACAACTGAAATTCATTCAAATGACGTCATAGAAAAATTAACACGCCTGGATCTCTCTATAAAAGCAACATTTCATTCATAACATTTTCCCATTCATTTCAATCATCACAATACTATAATAATTTATTTTATTTAAAAATTAAGCGCACGGAACTACAAGTAATTAAACTCTATGCTTAAAACTTCACCTAAAAAAATCGTCCTTCTCTTTGTAAAATCAATGAATATTTCATTCATATCAGCTATGCAAACTCTATGGGCTAAATAATTTTGTGTTAAAGAAATACAGCAATTCTAATACAACTCATTCTACATATTTTGTTGTTTAGATTATACATAAGTGAAAAATTGGCTTCGTTATAGAAATATTCAAATTTGGATGATCATTTAAACTCAAATATATTGTCATTGCGTTATTTCAGTGTGTAGATGCACAGAATTTAAGCAAAAATAAAGTGGTTTTAGGACGGATACAACACTCAATATGAATTAAAAAGAACTTAAAAAATCACGATTTTGAGACAAGATGGATGCCATATACCATTTTGAAGTGGGTCATGTGATCTTTTCATATCATGGTCATGTGATTCCTTCATATAAGGGATGTAATTATTACTTTAATTTTTATTTAAAAAACTACTGAATATATTTCGCTGATTTTTTTTACATATTTTATGGAAGAATTTGAATATTACCTACAATTTTCGAAACAATTTGTGAATTTTAAATCCGCAATGTTTGAAAAATTAGGTCCCATAGGGCTCAATGTATTTCATTTTTTCAACCCGGGTTCAATCCAAAACTAATTGGGTGATACTATTCATTTATATTCCCATAGGTCCTACAGACCGTCTGAACAACAAACTAAAATTTCATTTTGATTAAGTAAGTCATTTTTACGGCAGTTATCGTGCTAACGGACAGACAGACAGACAGACAGACAGACAGACAGAATGAGCAAAGTCATAAACACTTTTCAACTTTGTTGTAAAGTGTTAAAAACCTTACTTTATTTGTTTTAAAGAAATACCTCAAATGTTGAATATTTTAATGTCTGTAAATTTTTAGTAAACCAGTGAGGAGTTTCAGCATTACTTTTAGAGCTTGTTTGGATTCAATATTTCCACAAGAAAATTCATAAAGTCCCATTGAAAGCGACCTAATTCTTATCACTTTACATATTCATGTAATAATGTTCCACAATCTCTCAAATACCATTTCCGATATAGTATGTATTATATTACCACGTTGGTAATAACAATATATGAAAAAGTAGTCATTTAATTTTCAAAATGCTATATTATCTTACATATGATATGTTGATTGAAATTCCTAAACCATTACACGCATCTATTTTGATTTCGTATTAAGAAGGGAAATAGACGAAAAACATAAGGTACGAAAATTTTGCATAACCTAGAATTCTGAAAAATTAATTAAGTCCAGAACTTGCAAATTTATAGAAAACTTGAATTCTAAATTTCGATCAGTTCACATAAGAGTAAGGAAAACTTGAGCAACGTATAACAAGCATATACACATATGAGCAACTTACACATATGTGTGCTTCTAACACATTGCTATGCAAAGTAAGTAATAAAAACGATGGCGTTAAACAGCTTTTATTAACAGTTAAATTCTATTTCTTTGTCGGAGACGCTTCCTATCTATTTATATAGACAGTGGCTTTTGAAAGTAATTGATTTAGTTCACATTATGTTTGTTAAAGGGGACAATAAATGGCAGGGCAGACAGTTTTCGAACATAGAACATTGTTTTCCACTAGACATTAGTTAATTGACATTCTTATGGTAGTGTTAAAGAAGCAATCAGTCAGAGAAGTAATTGACATTAAATTGTTGAAATTAGACGCTGCAAATTAAAAAGTGTTAACAAGTTCAAACTGTCAATTATAAGTTGAGAAATACTTTCTTCTCTAATTAAAATATACTGTTGCCTTGCGAAAATATGCTAAAATTTTGGTTGAAATGGATATCAATGTAATATTAATTTGAGAATGAGAAGTTCATTGTTGCTTTTTAACACTTTACAACGTAGTTGAAAAGTGTTTATGACTTTGTTCATTTTGTCTATTTGTCTGTCCGTTAGCACGATAACTGCCGTAAAAATGATTTTATCAAAATGAAATTATAGTATGTTGTTCAGACGGTCAGTGGGACCTATGGGAATGTAAATGAATAATATCATCCAATTAATTTTGCACTGAACCTGGGTTGAGAAAATGAAATACGTTGGACCCTATGGGACCTAATTTTTAACACTTTACAACAAAGTTGGAAAGTGTTTATGACTTTGTTCATTCTGTCTATCTGTCTGCCTGTCTGTCCGTTAGCACGATAACTGCCGTAAAAATGACTTAATCAAAATAAAATTTTAGTGTGTTGTTCAGACTGTCTGTAGGACATTTGATCTGAGCACACCTCTTCCAGCCTCTCTGGAACAAGAGAATATGAACTGGAACGTATTCAAGAGAGCACTCTTCGAGCCGCACTTAGCAGTACCTGACATAAAGAGCACGGCGTATATTGACTCTGCCACGCACACACTCACAACAGAAATCAAGAGAGCAATTGCCTCTACCACAACACATAGTGAGTCTCCAAAAATGCCCACACTTTCCCACCATGTCAAACAATTATTCAGGCAAGGAAATAGAATACGTAAGACATGGCAGGCTAACAGAGACCCCGCCCTTAAAAGGGAGCTTAACAGACTCACGTGCAAAGTCAGGTGAAAAATTGTCGCAGAAAATCAGCAACAGTATAAAGAACTAATCTAATCCCTTAGCCCAGAAGACGTATTGCTCTGGCAATTCGCAAAAAGACTCAGGAAAACTCAAATTAAGCTCCCGCCACTAATAGATGGCGCTAAAATCGCGTACTCGGACGAGGAAAAAGCCGAGGCGCTCGCAAGCCATTATGAAAAACAATTCCAACCAAACCACGATCTAATGTGTCAGGACACCCTAAGAATGGTTAGTCAAACTTTAAATAACTTCAGGAATTTCCCGGTAACGGCTTAGATTAACCCAACCACCCCGCAGGAGATAGTAGAAATTATCAAAAACCGTAAAAGCCCAGGGCACGACAAAATCAGAAATATTGCGGTTAAAAACCTACCCCTAAACGTAATATGTTACTTGACTATCTTAATAAATAAAATATTAAAACTAAACTATTTCCCCAAAGAATGGAAGGAAGCGATAATTATAACAATCCATAAGCTAGGTGAGGATGACACAATTCCAGTCAACTACAGACCAATTAGCTTGCTACCTACACTTAGTAAAATTACTGAGAAAATAATTCTTAAGAGACTGAACACGCACCTTAGTGAGAATGACATTATTATTCCGGAGCAGTTTGGATTTCGGCCAAAGCACTCCACCAGTCATCAATTGCTGAGAGTGGTAGAGTACATATCTTCTGGACTCAATAACAAGACACCCACAGCTGCGATTTTCCTGGATATAAAAAAAGCCTTTGATAAAGTGTGGCACTGTCATTTAGCATACAAATTGATCACTCTAAAAGTCCCTGACGCACTAGTCAAACTTTTAATTTCATACTTAAATAACAGACACTTTCAAGTCAGAGTTAAAGATAGCTTATCTACATCCAAGCTCATAAAAAGTAGTGTACCGCAAGGATCCATCCTGGGCCCGACACTTTTAACATATACCTGAATGACATCCCCAGGACTCCAAACACTGAGCTGGCACTCTATGCAGACGACAGTGCGATACTTGCAAAACACTCTTATCTCACAGTAATGCACAGACAGCTACAACAACACTTAGACATACTCCAAGCATGGCTGGAAAAATGGCGAATAAAATTAAACCCAATAAATGTCATTGGATTTACTTCTCTAGGAAGCATAAACCCCCGCCGCCTTTGTATATAAACATCCAGCACTACGCGTGGAAAAATCAATTAAATACCTAGGTGTAACGATAGACTCCTACCTAACTTGGAAAATGCACGTAACAAACATAATCAAAAAAGCGTATAATGCCACAGGAGCTTTATACCCAATGATAGGAAACGGAAATCTTAATTATCAAAACAAACTTCTAATATACAAATCGGTCATCCGCCCGGGAATGCTGTATGCAGCACCCGTATGGCGATATGCCTGTAAAACTACAATAGACCTCCTAGAGGCAAAACAAAACCAAACCCTACGGGTTATCAGGAAAGCTCCCAGGTACTTAAGAAACTCGGTAATTAGGAATGACTTCAAAATTAAAACTGTTAGAGCCCAAATTAAAAAGCTAGCGCTTAAATTTTACAAAAATTTGCCATCCGTTCCAAATGAACTGTTATTCAATCTGCATGACTATGATCATCGCAAGGCCAAATCTCGCAAGAGACCCCGTGCTGTTCTAAACATCGAAAATCGGAATAAAAATCCCTCCTCAAACATCTGATATTAAATAAATCTCTCGACTAATGTTGTATGAAAAAATGATCTTAACTCTAAACTGCCGAAATGCGAGGTAAACCTTAGAACTGCATCAACCCCCCAAACTGCTTAAATTCTAAATGTGCAACAAACTGCCCCACACTAGGAGCTAGGACAAATAATAAAAAATAGTAAATAAAAACCTTGAACCTCCAATTAGGGTCACTGAATGAATGTCACAGTATGACGATAAGAACCACATATTGAAACTGGAGATTAAAGGCGCTTCGCGTCTGTGCTGTACGACACTCTACGTCTCTTCCTCTTTTGGATTTTGGGATTGTTGGTTTTCTTGTACTGCCGAATGGGATACAACGTATCTTCAAAACAGCTTTACTCTGCATTGTCGAGTTTATACAGCTTGCTTAAGTTTTCATTATTCTTTGTACAATGTGTGTTTGACTTATTGATAATTACAAATGTTTAAATATAATATTTCAGTGCTGCAATTCTGCTGGAATTCCGTCCTTGACCACCATTGTGACATTTCCCTTAGCAATTAATCGCAGAGAAATCGGAAGTTGGCTAGACATGTCACATCTTTGCCCATACTGGAAATGCTAAATTTTAATTATTATATATTTTATTAACTAAGTCTGAAATCAAAATTGGAAGTCCGTTTTACACACTGATTCATATTAGTTTATATAAAAAAAAAAAAAATTCAGAACTGTGCGTTTTGGCGTCAACTGGCAATGCAGAGGTCAAAATTCGTATGACTCTTTTAATGCAAGATTCAATAAAGATTCAATTTTTAAAATACAGTGACTCTAGATTGCTATTTCCAAAAGTTCAATTGTATTTTGCTCTAATAAGACTTATCTCGGTATTTATATCTTCTGTGCACTCCTTTAAAAGTAATTTATTTAGGTCACGTTACGGTTGCCATAAGACACAATAAATGACATAATAGACAGTTTTCCGAGTACGAAACTTAATTTCGACTAAAGTACCAGCAAATTAACATTTAAATTGAAATCTCATTATGAGAATTGCTACGCAGTCTTAAGAGCATTTATTTTGCAAGTAAAAACAGACAGAGATGAAGTTTACATTAATTAATTAAAATTAAACTCTGCAGCAAGAAAGGTGTTGATGAATGGAAATTTCCTATTACTAGTCTTAAAAGAGGTTCTTTTCAGAATAAGTTGTAATGTTTTCTTGTAAAACAATGCTTTTATACAAGTTGAAATAGATTTCCTTGTTAGATCATAAGTTGGAAATGAACTAAAGTTTGCTGTTAAATTAATTTTGAAAGTATTGTTACCATTTCGAAGTTTGAAGTTGTTTTTCTTATTCGAGTTCGTTGTGTATAAGACGTTCTTCAGCGTCTCTGATTTATCATTTGCTATTTTTTTTATGAGTAGTTTTAAGCACAGCTAGTCAGCCGTGAATTTCAATGCATGACGTCATCTTCTGATGAATTCAATGTACATAAATATTTAACTTTAGAAATGTGGTTGTTTACTTTTAAATTGCGAATCATGCTTGCTTTATTCAACATTTTTAAATTCGTTTATGTACCCTTAGATATTTAAATATTTAATGCTTTGTTCACCTTTAAATATATATAATTATTTTAATTTGCTTGGTGGTAGGTTCCAAGAGATTTACATTTCAGGTTACTTTTCCCTTTCTGGTTTAAAATTTGATAACTAATATGAATTTAGTTGGTAACTAATATGAATTTAGAATCAAATTCTGGAAGAGGTAGAGTGGTTTAAAACGCATTTACATATCCGGTTCTTCTTCCACTACTGGCTAAAATTATCATTATTTTTTTAAACACTTATTTCTCAAGATCGGCTAGATAAAATTTTTATGACTGATTTGAACTTAGCTCTTAATTCTAGAGGAGGTAGAGGATTCGTTAAGGATTTCCACCTCTGTTTTCGTTTTTGCTTTCTTTTTAAAAAAATTATTTAAACATCTTTTCCTCAAGATCGGCTAGAGTATAGATGAGGTCTTATGTGGATTCAGTATTAATTCCAGAAGGAAAGGGGTTTACTACAAATTTTCACTTCCAATTCTAGAGATGTCACTTTAGCTTTTTCCGAAAATTTGTATGGCTGTACGAAAAAGTATGCAAATGAGAATAAAAGTCCGCTTCAATTCCACCAAAAGTGAAGTATATATGTTACTGTCAAAGCGTGAAAAGTAGTCATTGAATGGAATACTTGGCATTTTTAGGCAAAGAGTAAAATGTCTGTTTTATTTTAATATCTTACATACTTACCCTAGGCATTGTATAGAATACCTAGGCATTATATAGAATGACACATATTCTGTCGGCAAAGTGCAAATAAGATTTTTGTTGAAAAGATGCATATGAAAATACAAGAAGTACAAAATATAAGATACGAGATTTTTCTATAGAAAGAGAAAAAAATAGTTCTGAACTACTTGTTTGGTATTTTGAATTGCACTTTCATACAAAAACACTTCAAATTTCGGCGCTTGGTTTTGAAAGTACACCAATCACGGCACTACATACGCATTACGAACACTTTAAACGTTAATGCCGGCAGTATTTTATACTTTGTCAATTTGCCTTTTGGCATTCTATAGAATGCTTAAGAAATATTTGAGAATCTAAGCGTTTCATACTTTGATGTCCCACTTCTGACATTGTATAGAATACTAAAGCATTCTATACAATGACTAATTTCACCCTTTTCCGGTAACATATACACCATTTGCTATCATTTGCAAACGCCTTCATAAATTTTCTAGTTGAGCCATTTTTGTAGAAGCTTTTTTTTAAAAATACAGCCGCGTTTGGCCGGTGTTTCAAGAAAATTATTGTAGAGTAATTCACACAAGACAGTACTGGGTCATTGATATTTGTAGGTCTTAGATCGAGGCAAAAGTATTGAACTTCTCTTCTAAGTATTGGCTTCGTGTTGAAACTCTGCGTTTTCTATTCACATTGTAAATGGTAACAAGGGCATGTTATGGACAAATATAATTTTCTAAGCTGTAACACAATATCATGCATTATCCCAGGATTAGATCTGAATCTTAAATTAATCTGGATTTTGATTGTAGCTAGGAGCGCATACAGTTCTAGATCTGGACAACTTGTTTCTCTTCTTTACCGAAATTATTGCAAAGTTGGACACGACTTCCAGCATTTAAAATAATTTTTATTTTTTACTTTTCCTGCAATACATGGTAATGTATAGGGAAAGTATTGGAATCATGCCGAAAATCTCAACTCGAGTTTTCGATGGATCTACACGTTTCGAGACCTCTAAAGTACGAAAAAACTATTTTTAGCGTGATGTCTGTGTGTCTGTGCAATGTATGTATCCACTCTAACTGAAAAATTACTGGACTGTACTTCATAAAATCTGGTAGATAAGTCACTTAGGTAAGACCCTGGTGCTGATTAGTTTTGGGCAGGATTCGTAAAAACAGAACTCGCCTTTTTTTTTTGGGGGGGGGGGGGGGGGCGGTCATGTAAAAATGTCATGTATCCGCTCTAGTTAAAATACTAATTGACCAAATTTTACAAAATTTGGTAGATAAGTTACTTTTGGGATACTCTAGTGTTGATTAGATTTTGGTACGATTCGAAAAAGAAAAACCCGCCTTTTTTTAAGAAATGGCCCGCAAAAATTTCATGTATCCACCCTAGCTAAAATACTAATTGAAAGTTTCACAAAATTTGGTAGATAAGTTACTTGTGGGATACTCTGGTGCTCATTAGATTTTGGTACAATTCGGAAAAGAACAACCTGCCTTTTTTACGAAATGACCAGCAAAAATCGCCAAAATCTAAAAAAAAAGACTACGCATGCTCAAATGTATCAATTAAATTCTTGTTTTATACTCAATTTCTGACGAGGAAAAGAATATAACACACTCCATTATGCTTTAGCACTAACCGTTCTCGAGATATTTGGAATTCTTGCATTTTTGTTACGCCGATTTTGGAAAAATGTCCAAATAACAAATAAAAAAAATTGAATTAAAAAATGCAAATATAGTGTTATTTGGTGCAATTAAACTCAATCTAACGAATTATTAAAGAAATAAAGAAAATGTGAATTTGAGTCTGCAGGGAAAGTCATGTGTTACCCACATCAGATTTTTTTCATTTATTTTACAGAGTGTCTAGGAATGTCTTTGAAATGAAAGGTAAATGAGTGTACAATTCAGGTTTATTTACAGCAAATTGACCATTCCCCCATTAAATAAAATTATTACACGCCTTTAGCAGAGAATTTAAAGAGTTAATGAACTGCTCCGTTTGTAGTGCTGGTGTTATGAACTCGAGTCACCTTTTAGTGTATTTCTATTTAGATAAGAATCCCCAACTGTAAGGTGATGTTTGCGGATTGTGTTTGGCAGCTATAACTTTTATGAACTGCCGCTGAGGTTGCGACCCCTTCTTCGATCTCTTCTCATTGGGCTTTGTGTTTATTTGATTTGTAATATTCTTGCTTTGCGTTCGGTTAGTCTTCTCTGTTTCGTATTTCTACCTATCTATCTTTGTGAGATGTAAGTTATGCAATGGACTGATTTCCAATAAAGCCTTATGTATAACAACAGAATAACGAACTCGTCAACGAAACGAGATAGACAAAAAAAGTCAACTACAAATTTCCAGAGTGTTGTCTAATTAGTAGGATTCGATACTAAAGTTACAAAGATGTTTCTATCACACAAAATAATTATTGACGAACGGCTGCCCTGTTAAAGATTGCTAAAATAAACAACCCTTATATGCACAGTAATCTAATGTATGGACTGTTTAAAATTTCGTCCATCAGTCACAATGTTTAATTGAACTTAAGAAGGAATTTTGATGTATACGTTGACAAGTATTGCAGATGTCGCCATGTTACAGTCCCTGATAATACGACATTTTAACGGCTCTGGGTCATAATCCCGACAGCATTTATATTTGCTCGCTAAATTGTTTCAAAAAATGGCTGAAATTTGTGAAATTGTTCCATCTCAAAAAATAAGCAATAAAATTAATGCACGTGGTTATTTAATGGTGAAAGATAAGAATCGCGACGATTTGTATTATTGGTGTTGTGAGAAAAGGAAATCTGAAATGTGCAATGGTCGAGTTACAGCGATATTTTTGATTGGACAACATCATCTCCGTAAATTTACTGAGCATAACCATGCTCCACAAACGAGTGCAGCTGATATTGCAAAAAGTATTGGCCAATTAAAAGAAGATTCTCGGTATACTAAAAATCAACCGTGCCAAATTATTCAAACAATCATCGCAAACACTTCTCAGGACATTCGCCCATACATTATTTCAGTAATGGCATAATTTGGCATAACCCCATTTATTTCAGTAATGGCATAATTGTTATGATTTAGTGATTAAAACTATTAATTTGTAAAATGTAGAGATGTAAAAATGCCGATAATTTTGATCAAGCTATGCATATAGGCGTAGACAGCCATGTGCGTGTGCCCAGCATGAGTCCAGCGCATGTGCGTGTGTGTGTGTGTGTGTGGGGGGGGCTGATTAGTAAATTCTAACCCTAGTGACGTCACTGCGATGACCGCCTTAGTGTTGTATTAGTCTGTGCAAGAGTGGGTTTCGGCTGTCGGGATTTCGACCTTGTCGGGATTTCGACTTTGTCGAGATTTCAACTTTTTGGGATTTTGATTTGTCGGGATTTCAACCCTATCGGGATTTTGGCTTGTCGGGATTTCGGCTGTCGAGATTATGTCCCGAACCGCATTTTAACAACTATTTATTGCTTTCATATATTCATTTTGTTTGCTCCTAGTACCAATTTCTACAAATTAGACATTGCTGTACAAATTTGTAATTCACTTTTTCCGATCTCCCTTTTTTGCTGAGTATGTTATACTAACTCATTCAATTCTTAGATTGAGGCATTGATATCATTTTCATTCGATCAGTCATGGTTACTTTGCTATTTATAGACCTAACTGGTACACCCATGGGCATTTTCCTTACAGAGTTCTTGGAATTCATAAGGACTTTTCCTATAGAATTCTGTGTATGTACAAAACGTCTGCAATATTTATATTAAAATGAAATTGCTTTTTTGAAATGTACTTTCTTTAACCCAATTACAAGTATTCGTTATCGTTCAGGTATCTTCCAGGAAAAATTTAATAATATTTTATTTTTAAATAATACTATATAACTTTCCTAGAGTGCAATAATGACTAAGGAAAGTATTGTGACGGGGTCGAAATTTCGAATTCGAGTTTTCGACGGGAGAGCACGTTTCAAGCATCCCTGATTACGTATCGAACATTTTTGAGGTGATGGCTGTGTGTGTGTCAGTGAGACTGTGGAGACGACATCTCACGAACGAATGGAACGATTCGAATGAAATTTGGTGCAAAAATTACAATCCATGAATACTTAAAGCTTATTGTTTTTAAACATAATCGAATGTTCAAAACCCCCCTAAATTTTCGAGTGAAATTTTGAAAAAATCATCAAGAAATCAAAACCTTTAATAAAGTTACGCAAATAGACATTTCTTAAGTGATTTTTCCTTAGAAAACGATTAACATAAACTTTCGAACGCTAGCATGAACCGTTCTCGAGATATTGCCAATTTTTCAAAAAAAATTATTAAAATATCCCATAAATTAAAAAAAAATATTTACTGTTGAAAAACATGTTTACTTTTCATATGTAATATCATGCCATATATTTGATGACATAATTCTCATGGATCTAACTCGTTCTATTCATGAGAAAAGATACTTTGAGTAATATTTTTGTATTTGAACGCCAATAGTCATTTATCTGCTATAAGAATAACTTATTTCTCCGTCCACAACGCTTGGTAAGATTTTGGTGAGAAATTGGGCGGAATGCCGCGTTTGGCGACTTTTTAAATTTTACCAAAGTTACTAAAATATCGCCAAATGTATATAAATGAAGCTAAATCAATGAAAATGACGACTAACTGATGAAAATTCAATATCTTGGAAAGAATATAAGTATCTACTATAAGAATAACCTACTTTTTACTTTCCTTATATACATAATGTATAAGGAAAGTATTGTGACGGGGTCGAAAATTCGAATTCGAGTTTTCGACGGGAGAGCACGTTTCAAGCATCCCTGATCACGAATCAAACATTTTTGAAGTGATGTCTGTGTGTGTGTGTGTGTGTGTGTGAAAGTATGTGTGTGTGTATGTGTGTGTGTGTGTGTGTGTGTGTGTGTGTGTCAGTGGGTCTGTGGAGACGATAAATGACGAACGAATGGACCGATTCGAACCAAATTTAGTACAAAAATCACAATCTGTAAACACTGGAAGCCTATTGTTGTTATACGCAATCGAATGTTCAGAACCCCCCCTAAATTTTCGAATGAAATTTTGAAAAAATCGTCAAAAAATCAAAACCAATAATAAAGTTACGTAAATAGATATTCCTTATGTAATTTTTCATTAGAAAACGATTGACATAAATTTTAGAACGCTAACATGAACCGTTCTCGAGATATCGCACATTTTTCAAAAAAATTATCAAAAAGTCAAATAAAATAGAAAAAAAAAATTTCCTATAGAGAAACATGTTCACTTTTCATATATAATATCATGCGATAAATTGGGTGACATCATTCTCGTGGATCTAGCTCGTTCCATTCATGAAAAAAGATACTTAATATAGATATAGAGTAATACTTTTGCATTTGAACGCCAATTTATCTGCTGTAAGAATAACTTATTTCTTCGTTCATAACGCTTGGCGAGATTTTGGCGACGAAATTGGCGGAATGTCGCCAACTTGGCGACTTTTTGAAATGTTGCCAAATTAACGAAAATCTCGCCAAATGGATAAAAATGACGCTAAATCAATGAAAATGACGACTAATTGTGGAAAATTCAATATCTAATAAGTTATATAATATATAAATATATAATAATAGTTATATAATATATGTCGAAAATTCAATATCTAATAAGTTATATATATATATATATATATATATATATATATATATAACTTATTTCTTTGTCCATAACGCTTGGCGAGATTTTGGCGACAAAATTGGCGGAATGTTGCCAACTTGGCGACTTTTTGAAATGTTGCCAAATTAACGAAAATCTCGCCAAATGGATAAAAATGACGCTAAATCAATGAAAATGACGACTAATTGTCGAAAAGTCAATATCTTGGAAAGGATATTAGTATCTACTAGAAGAAAAACCTATTTATTTTACTGTAAAAGTAATAAATTCATTTCATTATATAAGGAAAGTCATGTGTTGCCCACATCAGATTTTTTTTACTGTAAAAGAGGTAAATTCATAGCATTATAAAAGGAAAGTCATGCGCTGCCCACATCAGATTCTTACTTTCATTATATACATAATGTATAAGGAAAGTATTGTGACGGGGTCGAAAATTCGAATTCGAGTTTTCGACGGGAGAGCACGTTTCAAGCATCCCTGATCACGAATCAAACATTTTTGAAGTAATGTCTGTGTGTGTGTGTGTGAAAGTATGTGTGTGTGTGTGTGTGTCAGTGAGTCTGTGGAGACGATAACTGACGAACGAATGGACCGATTCGAGCCAAATTTGGTACAAAAATCACCATCCGTAAACACTGGAAGCCTATTGTTTTTACACGCAATCGAATATTCAGACCCCCCCTAAAATTTCGAATGAAATTTTGAAAAAAACTTCAGAAAATCAAAACCACTAATAAAGTTACACAAATAGACATTTCTTATGTAATTTTTCATTAGAAAGCGATTGACATAAATTTTAGAACGCTAACGTGAATCGTTCTCGAGATATTGCACATTCTTCAAAAAAATTATCAAAAACTCATATAAAATAAAAAAAATATTTCCTATTGAGAAACATGTTCACTTTTCATATGTAATACCATGCGATAAATTGGATGACATCATTCTCGTGGATCTAGATCGTCCCATTCATGAAAAAAGTTACTTTGAGTAATACTTTTGTATTTGAACGCCAATAGTCATTTATCTGCTGTAAGAATAACTTATTTATTTGTCCATAACGCTTGGCGAGATTTTGGCGACGAATTTGGCGGAATGTCGCCAACTTGGCGACTTTTTGAAATGCTACCAAATTAACGAAAATCTCGCCAGATGGATAAAACTGACGCTAAATCAATGAAAATGACGACTAATTGTGGAAAATTCAATATCTTGGAAATAATATTAGTATCTACTATAAGAAAAACCTATTTATTTTACTGTAAAAGTAGTAAATTCATTAGATTATGTAAGGAAAGTCATGTGTTGCCCACATCAGATTATTTACTTATGTATTCATTGAAAGTCATTGTGTCAGGTCATTTTATCGATATATGAAATGGACAACAGTTAAAAGAGTAACCAGTTTTCCGAACGTAGCACACAATTTCACTTTAGAGATTCTTTAAATAACTCTTTAATTAAATTCGCTTCTCAGGAATATTTACATTTTGAGACCTAACTCCAATGATTTCACAAGAGAGGATTGTGGAAAAGAAAGTCCTAAATTAAATATGACCTAACAACGAGAAAGGCATTGGTAAATACGTAATTTTAATTAGTTGTCAAGTAAGAGTCTCTTTTGTGCAGTGTTCATTGAAAGATGCATCATTTTGAGCGGGAACGATTCCATTGTAAGTTTATTCCGAGAAAATTAAATGCGCTGCTAAGTTAGAAAGTATTAACATCGTTTAAAAGTTTCACAATAAACTGTTTTTCACATTTTTGTCGAGATCTGTAAATCTGTTTTTTAAATTTTAAAATGACTTTGTGAATATGGCAGACTGATATTTAAGCCTATCAATGACAGTGAACTTGGAATTAAGTTTAACATGCTAAAATAATTGTTTAATATGCTATAATAATTGTTCAATATTAATTTTAATATGCTAAATTTTGTTTGACGTTGTATTTTGCTTAATATCAAAAATAGTAGCTTTAAGGGGGGGGGGGGTTACTTTAGAATTGTGAAAATGTCGACAAAATCAAGAGAAGTTTTAATATTTCTCAAAAATGAAATCTATTGAAGTTATTGGTAATAAATTTTTATGGTGGAGATATACTGTATTTTTCTTTAAATTAAAATAAAGTGATAATTTTAATTAAGAAATATTCAATAAAAAATAATTACAATTTACCTATGATTTTTCGTCCATAAGATCATAATATGTTGTTATGCTCATGATATCTTAAATTTGTATGGAGAAAAATTAAACTATTTATCATCATATTAATAATATTATTCATAATATACTTGCATGCTAGCATTATTTATTTATTTTAATTTTTAAAAGGGCAAGTGCATATTTGTTTAATTTTATTTCTTTCAGAATTTTAAACAACTATTTTGCTTTCAAAAACTTTTATTTTTAAGTTACACATATAAATTTAGTAAAATTGTTGAACAATGCTGTTATTACTCAACATGCATAATTTTACAAGAATTCGCCAAACGATTATTGAAATATCGTGCGCCTCAGTTCAAAATTTTGCATTTCGAGAAAAACGCGTTCAAAGAATGAATTAATGTTTGGTATTATATCTCTAATGAATGTATTTTATTTCCAGAAATCATTAACATTTAGAAATACCGATGATACCGAAATGCTCAGAAATGAGAAGACTTTACAAAAAAAAAAATGATTTTTTCATGATTTTCAGTGAAGGGTGTACCTTTTAATCAATAATTAGCTCCGCTAAGTTCTGTTCCATAGTTAATACTATTGTACAAATTTTCAGTTTTCTTTGTTACCGTGGGGAGGGGGGGGGGGGTCTTCTGCAGGATCGGAAAAGACTTCGATTCCTTCTGATTTTTGCCACCTTCGTCGAAGAAATCGAAAATTTAGTTCGATTAGATTCTATTCTGCGGTCGATACTATGTAGGCAAATATTCAGTCTTCTAGGTCAGCTGGAGGACATTTGTAGTGTCTTCTAAAATTTTCCTAACTCTCAATTTTATGCCCCCCCCCCCCCAACCGAGAGGAGAAATTGAAAATCAGGTTTATTTAAGATCTGTTTTGTGGTCGATTCTAAAAGAACAGCACCTAAAAGCAATAGTGTAACGACCACCTATGCCTGCCAATGCTAGAATCCATTTCCTAAACGCAGACGCCGACAGATGGCGTTGCTTATTAGAGGTCAAAAGACGTAGTGTTAACATCAAAATTACTTCAAATTTAATACAAATTAAACAAATGATATTTGTCGATAAAATTGGTTAAATTTACTTTGATTATTGTAAATGGTATACACAAAAAGTTATTTGATTTTTGGAGAGATTAAGCGAAGCCTCTTCGTTAGGGATGTCTATTTTTAAGCTCCTAATTAGCTGTCTTTGTTTAAAGTATTTGCTTAAAGTCCCAAACTAATCAGGTTCCATTCATCACAGTAACAGTAAATTTGGTGTGAAGTTGTCTTCTAAAATATGCAATCGAACCCGCTTGATAGAATAGCTAATTTGCCAAGAAATTTTTTTTATTCTAATATGCGGGATATTCCTTTATTCGGGATCACATTCTCACACACACAATTTTTCAAGAAACTACTTAACCACGAAAGCATTAATTATTAAATAGAGTATTGCATAATTGCTGCACCTTAGATTCGTGTGTACATAAGTGTTGTTTATTTTAGAAATATTTGGAACAGTTTCATCTCCCATGTACTGTTAAGAATGGAATATTTTTTCAGTCTTAGTGGTTCCGATAGTGGTTTAAATGTTTCTCTAAAAATAAGTGAAGAATATATTTCTCCCTAAATGACTAATATGTTTCTTTGAAAATTCTATTTCGAATTTTCGACGGAAAAGCACGTTTCAAGCATTCCAGAACTCGAATCGAACGTTTTTGAGGTGATGTCTGTGTGTGTATGCATATGTGTGTTGTCCGTCAGACTGTAGAGACGACATCTCATGAAGAACGGGAGCGCTGCGAACGATATTTGGTACTAAAATTGCAATCAATGAATACTGGAAGTAGCAATTTTGAACGCAGTCAAATCTTTAATAATATATATATCCAAATTTTCCAATGAAATTTTGAAAAAATCATTAAAAAATCATAACTTTCAATAATGCCAAGTAAATAATTATTTCTTATGTTAATTTTTATTAGAAAACTATTGACATAAACTTTAGAACGCTTGTAAGATTTGTTCTCAAGATATTTCACTTTTTTAAGTACATTTATCTAAATGAAAAGTCACACAAAATTTAAAAACGTATTAACTACTGAGAGATATGTGCACTTTTCATATGTAATATCATGCGATAAGATAGCTAACATTATTCTCTTGGATATAGTATTAAGTGTAATAGTTTTTTATTTTGACGACTCTTTATTCACCAACAGTCGTTTATGAATAAGAAATGCTCTCTTTCCGTCTGTCCCAGATCGATGAAAATATCGTTAAAATTGCAAAAATGTGACGTGAAACTGATGCCTTAATTTTTAAAATATACATGGACTGTTTATAACACTTGGCGATTTATTCGACGAACTTGGTGACTCATTTAGTGAAATATTAGAAACTTTATATATTTTGTCCCAGATTGATGAAAATATCGTTAAAACTGCAAAACTGACGCTAAATTAAGGAAAAGTGACTTCACACTGATAATTAATTATTAAAATATAAGTGGCCCATATTGCTTATTGTAGATGCTACCAATATTAACAATTATCAATTTAAAGTTGCGTGAAATACAAGTTAATTGGGTACTTCAAAGTAGTTTTACATGTTGTCATCCGGAAAAGCGTACAATTTTGTACAATTGCAAAAGCATACACTCCGGAAAAGTGTACAATGTAACTTCAAAAAAGCAGTACCGTTGATCTTAAACATCATTTTGTAACTGGGAATGAATTGATTTTCTTATATTATAGAGGAAAAGTCATGTGCTGCGTACATCAGATTATTTTCAACACTTTACAGCATAGTTGAAACGTGTTTATGACTTTGTTCATTCTGTCTGTCTGCCCGTTCACACAATAACTGCCGTAAAAATGACTTCATCAAAATGAAATTTTAATATGTTATTGAGACGGGCTGTCGGACATATGGGCATGTAAATGAATAATATCACCCAATTAGTTTCGGATTGAACCCTAGTTGAAAAAATTAAATACATTGAACCCTATGGGACTTAATTCTTCAAAAGAATTTAAGCAAAATTTAAAGTTCACAAATTGCTTCGAAAGTTTTAGACAATATTCAAATTATCCCATAAAATACATAAAAAAAATTTCAGCAAAATATGTTCAGTAGTTTTTTAAATAAAAATTAAAATATCAATTACAGCCATATTATATGGAGACATCACGTGACCCACTTCAAAATAAAATATGGCATCCATCTTGTGTCAAAATCGCGATTTTTAAAGTTCTTTTTAATTTATATTTAGTGTTGCATCCATCCTAAAACAGCTTTATTTTTTTTTCTAGCATCTATATACTGGGTGAACGCAATTACAATGTTTTTTAGTTTAAATGATTATCAAAGTTTGTTTATTTCTGCAACGAAGCCTAATTTTAACGCTTGGAGAATGTAAACACATCAAGATGTAAGATGAGTTGTATAGAAATTACTGAATTCTTTTAACGCAAAATTATTTAGCTCTGGAGTCTAAAAAATAGCTGATATGATGAAACATTCACTGATTTAACATAGAGAAGCAGACAATTCTATTGTATTGCCTTTTTCGGTGAAGTTCCAAGCATGGAGTTAGAAAGTACTTTTACCTCCATGGTTTTAAGTAAAATAAATTATTGTAGTATTGTGATAATTTTAAAAATATCGCCGCTGAATGAAAGGAATGGAAAAAAGTTAATGAATGAAATTTTCACTAATTTTATACAGAGAGCCAGGCGATATGTATTTTGATGACGTTATTTGAATTCATTTGTTCCGATGATGAGTTCATTTGTTTCCGATGAAGTTTTCAAATATAATAAATTATTGTAGTATTGCGATAATTTAAAAATATCACCTCTAAATGTATCGTATTTTAGATATGTTTTAATAAAATTGTATTTCAGTGGGAACGTGTTTCATAATCAATGCTTTATGCATGATTGATCTTTCTTATTAAAAGATGGTTTTGCTTTCGAAATTTCAATATTTTGAACTTTTTTGAAAATGTCTATAAGAGACAAACGACCCACAGAGAAATATATTTTTCTTTCATTCAAAGAAATTTCGGCTCCATCGGACTGGAAACAGAACTGATTTTTAACACTTTACAACATAGTTGAAAAGTGTTTACGACTTTGCTCATCCTGTCCGTCTGTCTGTCCGTTCGCACGATAACTGCCGTGAAAATGACTTTATCAAAATTAAATTTAGTATGTTGTTGAGACAGTCTGTGGGATATACGGGAATGTAAATGAATAATATCACCTAATTAGTTTTGGATGAACCCGGGTTGTAAAAATGAAATACATTAAACCCTATGGGACCTCATTTTTCAAACATTTTTAAAGCAAAGTTAAAATTCAGAAATTGCTTCAAAAATTTTAGAAAATATTCAAATTATTCCATAAAATGTATAAGAAAAATTTCAGCAAAATAGGTTCATAAATAAAAATTAAAATATTAATGACACCCATATAATATGAAGAGATCACGTGACGCACTTCAAAATGAAATATGGCATTCATCTTTTTCCTGGAGTAAAAAACGTAATTTTAAAAGTTCCTTTAAATTTATGTTAAATATTGCATCCGTCCTAAAACCGCCTTATTTTTGCCTATTTTCTGTGTATCTATATTCTGCGAAAACGCATTTACAATATTTGAATTATAATGATCATCAAACTTTCGTTATTTTTACAACAAGGCCTAATTTTAATGGATGCAGAATGTAAATAAGGGATTTCATGACTAGTTGTATTGCTCAATTTTTTTCACGCCAAATTATTTAACTCTGAAGTCTGAAATAAATGTGTATGCATGAAAAATTCACTGCTTTTACGTAGAGAGCCAGACGATTTACATTTCGATGACGTCATTTGAATAAAGTTCACTTTTTTCGATGAAGTTTGAAGTTTTCAAGTAAAATAAGTTATTGTAGTTCTGTGATAAGTAAAAAAAATATCACCACTGAATGTATCGTATTTTAGAAATGCTTAATATTATTGCATTTCAGTTGGAAAGTGTTTCATAATCATTGCTTTATGCACGATTGATCTTTCTGGTTAATATTAAGGCTCATCATTTTAATATTAACTCGGAGATCTCCTCACCACGTGTTTTCATTATAGTATGTCGTAGCCACTTGTCCCAGTGTTGCTGCATGCATTCAAGAAGGTGTTTGGTGCTAATAAAGCGGTATCAGATTACAAGAAGTGGAAAGCTCGATATTTCCCTGTGGAGATTCCGAAGGCAGATTATGCTTGGATTTTGGAGTTAAACTACGGGGAATTGAAGAACTTAGCCGAACATCCTTCAAGTCAGATTTCACTTGAGGAGAGAAACAGGATCCCTGCTAGAATGGCACATTTGGAATATACCATGAAGTCTGCAATGGATACTTCTCCGATTCCAGCTGTTGGTGAGCCCCCGCGAGTTTTTCTCAGGGGAATATTCCTTTTTCTGCGTCTTCTGATCTGATTTTTGTCATGCAGCTCAATTCAACGAAATTTGCCGCCCATGTGTCGCCGAATTTACTGCAAATTCTAAAAAACACCCCTTGATTGACAAAGACGATTTTCCAACTGTGCAGAAAAAGCATACTGCCCGTAGTGGAGCCCCCTCCCCCCCCCCCACACTTTAGCACAGTCAAGCAAGTGCTTGAACCAGAAGTCCTAGCACTTGATGCGCAAACTGTAGATGCTACCCCTAAAAAGGAAAGACCGCCGCCCCCCTTTTTAACTGTTACAGCTGCCATATAGCCCGAATATCTCACAACCCTTAAACTTTTAGCTCCCTCCCTCCAGGGTAACCTGAGAGGTACCTTAGTAAATATTCAAGTTCAAACCAGAGGGGAATATATGGATATCCAAAGAAAATTAATTACTGATAAAATTCACGAACGTACTTTTTTATTAATCGAGGAAAAATAATTAAAAGTAGTAATCAGGGACCTCTCTGTCTCAACGGACACTGAATTAATCAAACATGAAATTAAAGACCATAACATAAACATTCATAGCATTACCCAACTTTAGAAAGGACCCAGGACTAGTAAAATTTTAATGTCCCTTTTTTATATTCAGTGCTCAAAAGCCCCTGGCAATGTTGCCATTTATGAAATCGAAGAAATGTTAAGCGTCTAAATTAAAATTGAGAGATATAGAGGTAGGAACAGAGCAGCCAATGTTTTCATGCCAGACCTTCCATTATAGTTCTCGATCCTATTCGAAGAAGCTCCTACAGATATAGACAGGATTCGCGTTCTGTAAGCTAGTGAGTCTAGTCTTCTCTGTGAGATAGCAATGTGGAACTGAATTCCTGTCTGCTATCTTCCCCTAAATGCTCAAAAAGTGCCGGTCCCCATAAAATCATAGAATGCTGAAAAGTTAAAAGTACCCCTTGTACCTGCGCTAACTGCGGTATGTACATCCCGCCAATTACAGAGGCTGCCCTAAGTTTCTATAATCCAAACCCAGATACTCCAGAGATTTTAATTCAAACCCAAATAAATTTAATTCTAAATATGTAATTCTAAATATGGCCACGCAACTTCTTGATCTCCACATTTAATAATTGCAGCTTATTTATTATTATCGTTGCAATTTCTTTATCCTTTACATCATGGATAGGAATGAATTGCAAAAAAAATTCTTTCACGGCGAATTTTTCCCTGTCGATATAACGAACGCATAGCGATAATTGTTCTACACCTGCTATGTCAGTTGTTTCGTCGGTGAGGATGGCAAAGAAAGTTGAATCATTTATTTCACAAACAAGTTTGCGAAGTAGGAAATTATTACAGGCTTCAATTACTTCATTCTGGATTCGGGGGCTAATATACTGCGCATTTCCACCGCTGCATTCCAACATTTGTTTCAGAATGGGGTCATACTTCGGAAACGAAGCAATCAGTGCTCGGAAGTTTTCGCCATTCTCATCTGATTCAATTCTCCCTGAATTCCTGTGACCTCTCAACGGGAGTCCTTGCACTCCACAAAACAAAACTGTTTCAATGATTGGTATGATATTTTTTCTGTTTTCTAATTTTTTTTTACTGCCGCAGTATCTAATTGCTCTTCCACAGACTTTTTCTTTCCACACGTAATGCTACTCAAAGTTCCAGCAATCTATATTGATTGCTTATGATAGTGACACTTTTCATGCTGGGGAAATCGTTCGAAGGCATCTTTCCAGTTATCAAATTTAGCTTTACATTTTTTCTGTTTTCTAATTTTTTTTTACTGCCGCTGTATCTAATTGCTCTTCCACAGACTTTTTCTTTCCACACGTAATGCTACTCAAAGTTTCAGCAATCTATATTGATTGCTTATGATAGTGACACTTTTCATGCTGGGGAAATCGTTCGACGGCATCTTTCCAGTTATCAAATTTAGCTTTACATTTTTTCTGTTTTCTAATTTTTTTTTACTGCCGCAGTATCTAATTGCTCTTCCACCGACTTTTTCTTTCCACACGTAATGCTACTCAAAGTTCCAGCAATCTATATTGATGGCTTATGATAGTGACACTTTTCATGCTGGGGAAATCGTTCGAAGGCATCTTTCCAGTTATCAAATTTAGCTTTACATTTTTTCTGTTTTCTAATTTTTTTTTTACTGCCGCAGTATCTAATTGCTCTTCCACAGACTTTTTCTTTCCACACGTAATGCTACTCAAAGTTCCAGCAATCTATATTGATTGCTTATGATAGTGACACTTTTCATGCTGGGGAAATCGTTCGAAGGCATCTTTCCAGTTATCAAATTTAGCTTTACATTTTTTCTGTTTTCTAATTTTTTTTTACTGCCGCAGTATCTAATTGCTCTTCCACAGACTTTTTCTTTCCACACGTAATGCTACTCAAAGTTCCAGCAATCTATATTGATTGCTTATGATAGTGACACTTTTCATGCTGGGGAAATCGTTCGAAGGCATCTTTCCAGTTATCAAATTTAGCTTTACATTTTTTCTGTTTTCTAATTTTTTTTTACTGCCGCAGTATCTAATTGCTCTTCCACAGACTTTTTCTTTCCACACGTAATGCTACTCAAAGTTTCAGCAATCTATATTGATTGCTTATGATAGTGACACTTTTCATGCTGGGGAAATCGTTCGAAGGCATCTTTCCAGTTATCAAATTTAGCTTTACATTTTTTCTGTTTTCTAATTTTTTTTTACTGCCGCAGTATCTAATTGCTCTTCCACAGACTTTTTCTTTCCACACGTAATGCTACTCAAAGTTCCAGCAATCTATATTGATTGCTTATGATAGTGACACTTTTCATGCTGGGGAAATCGTTCGACGGCATCTTTCCAGTTATCAAATTTAGCTTTACATAACTAACTTAAGGACAGCTTGCCAGATTCGGCACCATCATTAAGGGCAAAAAGTGCACAAAATTTGCAAAAGGCTCCACCCAGAAAGTCTGAATAAGAAAGCCATTCCCACCGATAAAGCCATTTACACTGGAATAGCAAATTTCTTTTTCCTTTTGTTGGAAAAGCAAATCCTGGATCGGGTTCCCAGACGTTGTTGAGTATGTCCAGTTTTTTATCATTCGATATATCTTTCGCTACAAGCAATCCAATATCATATGGGTGTGTTTTGGTAAAGCTTTGAGAGGCATTCAGGATTATTTCACATTCGTCGGGTTTAGATGACACGCATGGCTTTGCACCGTTATTCGATCCCGATATCAATAAAAGCACCACATTCGTGCTGAGTGGAAGAAGAAGCACTTGGGATGGATGGCGTTATGTCTGCCTTTGCACTACTCATGCGAGAGTCATTTACACGTGGCTTTTTACCAAAGAAATGTAAAATTGAAGTATTGACATTTGAAGTATTGAAGTTTTGACACGAAAAACATTGGCTAGCGCGCTTGCGATTTTTATTTGGACTCCTAGGAGGTTATCAATTTGGTTGATAATTTCTGCTTCTGGGGTTTTAGGGAGTTGGGAATTTTGTTTGATTTAGGACCACGGGAAAGTTGGGTGACACTAATTATGTGAAGTTTCTGATATTCCAATTCAGTGTTAATCATTTCGATGTTAATCGGAACTGGAAGCCCCCGTATAACGACCTTAAGGTGTTTAAACTTATCCAGGTAGAAGGTGCGAAAATTTATTTTGTCGGACATGAGTTTTTTTTGCATTTACCTATATTCCTCATTAGTTTTAACGTCGATTTTAATAAATTCTCCTCTTAAGGACAGAGCAAGAGTTGTAAGGGTGGCGACGTAGGTGTCACCCAATCCTTACGTGGCATCATGAAGAACGGGGGGGGGCGTGCGAGGCGTAGTGAGAATGCTAGCTTCCATCGCATTTTCAGAGTCAGGGCTGTTGATGTCAATGCCAAGAACAGGTTTAACGATAGGGATAGAGGGACGCTGGTTTTAACTCCAGCACTGGCAGTTTTCGTAGGCAATTGGAAACCATTCTCATCAATTTCTGCTCTTTTCTTGCTCTTCCTAGAGCGATCAATCGTCGTAATAGGGTTAGTTATAGCAACGTTTTGAGTACCAGGAGGCAAGGCGTCCCTAACGGAAACAGGGGATAATCCACGAAAAGTACTCGTGGGGGGCTCACCTGTCTTCATCTTTTCCAATTCCTTCTTTAGCGCGAGTTTAAGGAGAGCAAGTTTTGCTCTATGTCGATGATAGCCATCCACCTCCATTTCTGGGGGGAGATTCTCGCCCGGACTTCAACGATATCCATTTGCAGACGTTCGATATTGCACCTGGCATCTATGGGCATGGCCTCCGGGACTTCTGTTTCGGGTACTACAGAAGACCCGATCAGATGCGATGGTAAAAACATTTCCCTGTGTCTGATGAATTTAAAGAGAGACATCTATTCCAGAAGTATCCTGGCCAGTCGTAGCTTGTCTCAGATCAGATGAGGTAACAGGTTGAACACTGCTCGGCAAGTTAGCAACGCCAACCATACCGGCAGAGCCAGACCCGATAACACCTCTATGATCTGGATCGGCAAGAGCCTTCTCAACAGTAGCCCTCGAAGTAGGACTATGAGCCCATCTGCTCTCAAAAAATTCCGAAAAGCCCTTCCTTTCCGTCTTACTCATATGAAAATTTTCCGTCATGTCGGGAGCTCGTCGCAAACACGACCTACTCCCTCCTTGACCAGAACGGGAATGAAATTTTGCCTCCTATTCCAAATTCTGCTACTCGAGAGATCTAGATTGCGATTCGTCACGATCTGAAACCAAGAGCATCGCCAACTTTTTTAATTTTTCTCTTCTGTAACTTATCTCTTATTACTATTTCCCAATCGTACCTTAGATTGGAGTATAAAGGCAGCTTATGCTGTCCTGGGAACACTGTAATTTGGAAATCCTTGAGAAAAGAAAAAAAATCAGTCAAGATTGTTGTGTTTTGGAGAGCAGGGGAACTTCTTCCTTCCCTTCCAAAAATGGCGCAGACAAGCAAATATATCTGAAAATAGTCTGAGTTAGTGCTAAACTACCGGCAAAATACGGTTTCTGCAATTACTGAAATGTTTACATGATCAAGCATTACTTTCTAAAGCCTTACCGTGTCGCAATTGGAAGCAAATATGTGATGGATACTTAAAAATTTAGTGAGACAGGACCGGTAGTGGATAGCCATTAATAAGAATAAGATAATCGTCATTAAGAAATGCGATCGAAATACTCGCAGGCCATGCATCGGTATATGTAAATTCTTTTGATCGGTATCCGGCTTGTTCGTTTCGTTTCAAGATGACGTCTGTTTACATTTTAGTGATGAGTCTGTTTACATTTGTACGATGGTAATTTCAACTTTTAAAATAAGAAAAAAGCATTATCTTTTAAAATAAAAAATTTAAAATGGTTGAAGTTTGTTTGGGATATAAATATTATTGTTTATCTGCGCATTAAGCTACCTTTGAGCGATAGATGAATTCTGATGCAGATATTGCTGCAACTATAAACACATTATCTACATGAGATATTTTTCTGGAGTGGCATTCCCTACAAATTAGTCCACAATTCCTGTACCTATAAGCGTTTATTTTTAGTTTAAATGATTTTGAGCAAAATATTATATATTTCCTTTTTATATGTATCATTTCCTTGAAGGTTGAATGTACTTAATTATATTTTATATGATGCTGTGTTCATTATAGTTCTTTCTGTATCCAGTATTACGAAATATGCTTTTGCTGATGTCATTGTTTTGCCTTTTTGTTCTGAAGAAGGAAGCTGCTTTCTGCCTCCAAAACTAGTTAATACCATTACTAACTTGTTACATGCCCTGAAAATATAATGTTAGGTACATCTTATATAAAACTAAGAATTAGTCATTCTCTTTGTTCACTAATACAGTTTTGTTTTGCAATGTTTAACACTTTGCAGCATAGTTGAAAGTGCTTATGACTAAAATAGTAATTGCACACATTTAATATTTAGAGATCGCGTGATCTACTTCAAAATAAAATATGGCATCTATTTTTTTCCCCAGAGTAAAAATCGTGATTTTTAAAGTTCTTTTAAATTCAGATTTAGTGTTGCATCCGTCCTAAAACCGCTTTATTTTTTATTTTTTTCTGTGCATCTATATTCTGCGCTAACGCAATTACAATATTTTTGAGTTTAAATGATCATCAAACTTTGATTATTTCTACAACGAAGCCTAATTTTAATGTATGCAGAATGTAAATAAAAAAGCTGTAAGATGAGTTGTATATGTATTGCTAAATTATTTTAACGCAAAATTATTTAGCTCTGGAGTCAGGAATGCAGATGAAATGAATGAAATATCAATTGATTTTATATAGAGAAGCAGACGATTTTGTAGCATTATCTTTTTTGATGAAGTTTTAATCATGGAGTTAGAAAGTACTTTTGCCTCCATGGTTTTAAGTTTCCAAATAAAATAAATTATTGCAATACTGTAATAATTTATGAGAATGTAGACAAGTGATTGTAGATGAGTTATAGAATGTAGATGAGTTGCTGAATTTAAAAAAAAATATTTAACTCTGGAATCTGGAATAAAAGTGTATGAATGAAATATTCACTACTGTTACATAGAAAGACAGACGATTTATATATTTTGATGACGTCATTTGAATAAAGTTCACTTTTTTCGATGAAGTTTTAAGTTTTCATGTAAAATAAATTATTGTACTTTTGTGTTAATTAAAAAAATATTACCGCTGAATGTATGGCATTTTAGAGATGCGATACATTTAGCTGATTGTATTTCAGTTGGAAAGTGTTTCATAATCAATGCTTTATGCATGATTGATGGTTCTTGTTTTTAATTCTCTATGATTGTTTATTTTATTACAGGTATTCTATTACAGTCGAGTCACATTATTGTGACCTCCAGCTAATATCCTGACTAATCGCAGTGTGCAGTGTGGACAGCAGCTAGACGGGTTGGGAATGACTCAAAGTGCTGGAAGGTATTCACAGGTACTGACTACAATGCAGCTGACAGCTGCTGAAGGGTGCGCGTGGTGGTGAATCCATAGAGCGAACAACTCGATCGAGGTTGTCCCACCGATGCTCAATTGGGTTTAAGTCTGTGGAACTAGGGGGTCAGGAGAGCACTTTGAAGTCTTCATCGTGTTTCTCCAACTCCTCTCGGACAGTTCTCGCTGTGTGACACGTCGTATTGAAGTACTGGTAGGTCTCACCCTCCCTAGGGAAAATAATCAATTGTGTTCTTCCAGCAATGGTTGATGAGTGTTTGTTTTCTGATCTTTCACGACTTATTTGCCAATGTCCACCCATTCGATGAAGCAGAAAACATGACTCATCGGAGAAGGCAATCCTTTGGAAATTAGCAGATGTTCTTTTTCGATACTGCCATGCAAATGTAAGCCTTTTTCTGCCGATGCAACTTCGATAGTATATGTACAGTGACCATCCGTCTATTTCGGAGGCCCATACGCAGCAATATTCACTGAACTGTCGTTTGAGACACATTTCCGGTAGCGCCCTGGTTCATTAGGCGAGTGAGTTGCTAGGCCATCACGAACTTTCTGAACCGATGTCCATCTCTCATATCATTGGTGTTTCGCATTTTCCACGTCACTTATTCTCAATAGTGTCATTTCTCCATTGACGATACACTTTAACCACAGCAGCATGCGAACAGTTAACAAACTGCACTGTTTAGGAAATACCTCAACTCTAGTCCTGAAACAAGGCGATCATCCACTTTCCAGGTCTGATAAATCGCTCTTTTTATCCATGGCAGCAACGAATGATATGTTTTCGGAATGCCTATACCACACCTTATAACCATCAAGCCAGCTAACGACACGATCCATCTTTCACGGGCTCAATCTTTTAGCAGATGGCCATCGGGTACATGTGTGGAGGCGCCAGGGTCAGCGGTCCCAACCAGTCTTTGTTTTACACAGGTACACAGCCATTATCCCTGGTGTGATGGTGCGGAGTGCTAGCTCTTATGACAGCAGGTCGCCCCAAGTCATCCTGCGTACAACTTTAACAGCTCAACTATATGTTGATGAAATCCTGCTGCCGTTTGCTTTACCCTTCATGGCACGTCATTCCGGTTCCATTTTCCAACAAATACGGTTAGCATATCTGTGGACTGTGTCCGTGCTGTTGATGCTGTTCCTTGGCCAGAAAGGTCACCAGACCTTTCGCAAATCGAGCATGTATGGGACGTGCTAGGCCGTCAGATTCAGGCACCCCGTTATGTAGCAGATCTGGAGAAACAATTGAGGAATGTCTAGCAGAATGTATCGCAGGATGACATTAGGGAATTTTATCACTTCATATCTAAACGTATATAAGCATGCATTGCCGCCAAGAGGGGGGGGGTACTAATTACTGATTTGAAAATTGAATGTGCAATTGCTAACCGTTGACGGGTCCTACTGCCTTGATTTTGTAATCATTTCATTACCTGTGTATGAGCTGTACGCATATTTGATTTCAACAAAAACAGTCACTTTCTTCATGGTGCTTCGTTTTTTTTTTTGTTTTTTTTTTTGCAAGAGAGTGTACATCTAAACTATATGAAAATTTAAAATAGAAACATTTGTTTAAAATTAACTCTACATGAAATTATTCCCACCGGACAGAAGAGGAAATGTATACTTTAATCTGGTAAGTAGATCTGATAATCTATTTGAATTTTTATGCGTTTGAAAACAGCTTAATCATGTATGTACTTTTAAATGTTAATTATGCATTTTGAACTACCATTGTGTTATGATATATAAATTTCAAGCTTTTATTGTATTCTGTTAATGTTCATTTGAGTTTGTTCATTGAGTAAAATCTTGGTTAGTAACATGTATTAAAACAAATTAATAATGTTATCATTTGTAGTTCTTTTCTGTAACTTTAACGAAGATGATAATGTTGGCCATTTTTACAGAAATAACACTTATTAAAATTTAAAATTTTAATTAGTAAATATCGAAACTTCTATATTAATAAACCTCACTCATTTTTTTGGAATTTGCACAATTACAAATTTGGAAAGGAAACTTTCTAATTTGGAATTACTAATTTTCAAGAAAAAAATTTAAAAATCTCTGTTACGGGTCCAAATGATTACAGTTATTGCGTGTTGCTCTTTACTTTAATCTGCTTGAAAAAAATCTTCTGATTCCTATCATATTTGACAATATACTCGCGGGGGGTAACTTGACCCCAAGGGGGGGGGGCTAAAAATTGTATTTTTTGCATTGCTGTTATATTTTTATTTTTTTACGACTATGATTGAAACTACTAAGTTTCGTGATTATTGAGCCATAAATAAACCCTTTTAGGCATGAGTATCTCCAAGTTTGTCCTAAAAAATTTGTGTTAAAAAAATATGAAAGTTTGAATTTTTTGATCGAATTTCAAAATGTTCTATATAATTCTAAATTTTTTGATAAAAAAAGCTGACATAAAATATCGTGAAAATTCATTTATATTTATATTGTGTACACAAAAAATGAAATTGACCACAGACAGAGCTACATCACTCCAAAAAGTCAGCTAAAATAAAGAGTAGTCAAGTGAAATAATGAGTTAGAAATAATTTATAGAAATTTGGAATTCCAGTATGTGCAAGAAATTCCATCCGCTGCTTTTAGAAACAAATTTTATATTTGTTAAAGAAATTACTGTTTCTCAAATAAAATTAATTAAAAATAAATTAAACAAAGTTTAAAATACTGCATTTTAAAATATTCAAATATAAATATGAACTTAATTAGAATATTTAAAGCATTAGATTTACAGTAGACGTGAAGATAAGAATACGCAGTAGATTAAACAACATAGTTTAGCGATTGAATGAAATAATTAACTATCCAACATCCCCCTGCTCCATTCCATTTTAATCAGAAAACTGCCCAGAAATTTACTAACTGCGCATTTCTTCCTTCCCCAATCCTCACTTCATTGAACTACTCTCATTTTCAACTGATCAGATGATTTTCCCTCTTCCTCCTATTCCACCCTCTGGGATCATTGTATGTATATTACTGCATATTAAGTACATAAACTACACTGTAAAACATTTGCAAGCATGTTACTGAAAGTTCAATTGGAATCAGCTGTCCGTTATGGGAAGTAAGGTTCCTGATCTAAGCTAATTTTTAAAGATGGGACTCTCATTTTTTAAGTAAATGGCATGTTTAGAACATTTTACAGAGGTTGAAACGCATTCTAAGACGATATGCGATAAGTCCATCAATAACTGCTATCATGTGGAATGGAGAACTAAAGTAGTCTTTTTAGGATCAGACTTTAAATTTTTTAGCCAAATGAGGTGCTTAGTAACTTTAAATGGTCGGAAACACCTGCTGAGGTGGTAGGTATGATACACGTCAACACCACATAGCTTTAGTAGGGGTTATTAGTAAGGCGCGGATTTTGATGAAATCTGCATTTTTTTGCATTTTTTCGAATTTTTCCCTTTTATGGGCATTTTTAGCATTTTTGAGGCAATATCTAGCATTTTTATAAGATTTCCTAAATTTAGGGATTTTTTTTCATTTTTTGTTCTCTATATTTTCTGTTGCAAAATGTGTGTTTGCCAATTCCCGTCTTAGCATCTTTACAAACAAACCCCCGGGGCCGCAACACTTCCTCCCATTTTGTGGTGCAAACAGGTATTTTACAGTAAAGATAGTCTTCCCCGTCGTAAGGGGCTCTGGTCGTAAATCAACTCCTTTCAAGACAAGATTTTGAGAAAGATAATGTGGAAGGAGAACTATTACAATTAATAGGAATTTTCCACTTCAAACTGGGTTGCCCATCCTCTTCACGTGACTATTGCTACCAATCAGAAGTGATATTAACCAGTTTAAACGGGTTTTCAACTTTCTGTCAAGGCGAAGGTAAAGTGTCTATAATGATACATTATAGACACTTTAGCGAAGGGCAGCTGTAGAGAAATTTAGTCATTATTTCCTATTCGTAAAGGAAGCATTGCTTCAGACATGTCTAAATGCAAACCTCCCCAATCATTCCATTTGCGCAAGTTCGTTTCCGAGTTTGGTGGAAACGTATTTTCTACGGACGGAGTAATTTCTTTGCAAACTATGCGAAACAAAAGTTGCAGCCGAAACTTTAAGGGCATTTTTAGTGAATTTTTAGGTCATAAAAATCCGCGCCTTAGTTATTAGACTCTTTTTAAGGACAGGCCATCATTTTTTTTATTTTAGGTAAATGGGATGTATGGAAACTTTTTGTAGGGTCACAATACCTGTTAAGGTCCTATGTGTAATGCACATCAGCGCCACTTATCGGAGAAAAGGAGTACTAAGTTAATTTTTGAAGCTGGGTCTCTCGATTTTTTAGGTAAATGAGGCGTTTAGAAACTTTTAAAGGAGTAGAAACGCCTGCTGTGTCGGTATGGTACTGAATCCATCATTGACAGACAACAGCGAAATGGAGAACTAGGGCAGTTTTTGAAGACAGAACTTTGGATTTTTTAGATAAATGTAGTGTCACAATACATTTACTTAAAATGAAAAGGTACAAGAACTTTTAAAGGGGTGGAAATACCTGCTGAGGCGATATATGTGATACACAACAACGTCACATAGCAATAGAAAGGGGTACTAAGCTAATTTTTAAAAACTTTGGACATTTTAGGTAAAATGGGGATGTTTAGAAACTTTTGAAGTGGTGGAAATACTTGAAGCAGTATTGAATGAATCTATCAGCCCCCATATCTGTGAAACTGAGAACTATGGCTGTTTTTATGGATGGGATTTTGGATTTTTTGGATACATGAAAATGTTTAGAAACTTTTAAAAGGGTGTAAACAACTGGTGGTGCAATGTGTGTGATACGCATCAGCGCTACCTTGCGGTAAAATGGGAACTAGGGTAGTTTTGAAAGATGGGACTTCAAATATTTTAGCTAAATGAGGTGTTTAGGAACTTTTAAAGGGGATGGAAACGACTACTGAGGTGGTATGGAGTAACTTCATAACCACCACCTAGCGGCGACATGGAGAACTAGGGTAGCTTTTTAAGGATGGGACTTTAGACATTTTAGGTACATGGGATATTTAGAAACTTTCAAAGAGGATGAAAAGCGTTCTAAGGCGATATGAAATGAATTCATCATTGCCCGCTACCGAAGTGGAGAACTAAGATAAACTTTTAAAGATGAGCTTTTATACTTTTTATCTAAATGAGGTGCTTAGTAACTTTTAATGGAGTGGGCACACCTGCTGAGGCGATATGTGTGATACACATCAAAGCCACATAACGTTGGACAGGGGTATTACACTAATTTTTAAGGACAGAATTTATTTTTTTAGCTAAACACGATATATAGAGATTTCCTGTAGGGTCAAAACACCTGCTTATGCGCTATGTGTAATACACATCAGCCCTGCATAGCGGCGAAAATGTGTACTAAGCTAACTGTAAAGATGGGTCTCTCGATTTTTTAGGTAAATGAGGTGTTTAGAAACTTTTAAATGTGCGGAAACGCCTGCTGTATCGGTATTGATTGATTCCATCACCCCTACGTAGCAGCAAAATTGAGAACTATAGTATTTTTTAAAGACATAACTTTGGGATATCTTAGGTAAATGGAGATGTTTAAAAACTTTTAATCATGTGTATACGCTTTTTGAGGCAATACGTGTGATACACATCAGCGTATAAATGTAAGTATACTTAACCGAATTCTCAAAATCCGATATGTGTGTTTATACACGGAATTGCTTGTACATGTTCTGACATTAAAGCTAAACAATACCTCCGCGATGACAATAGTTTATTGCGGTCACATATGTCTGCATTACTGTTTATCAATTAGATTCTCACATAAGAATAGTATTAAGAATCACGCCTTTGTAGGTCTGATACCACTTCAAAGGATTACAATTCGTTAGCTATATATTGACGCCATCGCCGGGGTCTAAATTACCCCCCGGGAAGTAATTTACTTAACCAGAAGTTTTATATTCATGTGGCATACACAATTCAAGACCTATATTTTATGCTTAACAATTGTAAACATTAAAACAGAAGAAATCATAAACAACTACATCTCAGTGCCAACTTGGGATATATGCATGATAGGTCGGATCGCAGTCCGAAACCGACATTGACCAAGGTAGTTGAATTAGCAAGCAAGTCCAGCTGGCAAAATCAGCCTTCTTATACGGTGATTGGCGCTTGAGCAGAACTTTGCTTAGTAAGTGCCGTCACACTTTTATAGAGGATGGAGTATACTGATAGAATGACCCCATTGAAAAGCTTATATCACAACTCTTAGTACATCACAACTCTTAGATAATGCTATATAAATCACATCCAAATATGTACTCCTTAAGATTTTTCAGCTATTGTAGAAAATTTCCTACGACTTAGTACTATGTATTTTCGACTATAGAATAAAAAGATATTGATACATTTCAATATTCTATATATTATTTCCTTTTCGAAAATCGTAAGTTGTTGTTGTTGAGACCCAGACCGTCCGACCTACCAGAAAGGTGTAAGGTAACTGTATGGACGGCCGGGAAGTGCCACCCAATTTAGACCGGAACCCAGTGGGGGAGGCATCCACAGGGACCGTACCCTCCTTCCCCTACCACCAACCTCTCGGAAGGACTTACGGACCCACATGTTTAACGTGATCGTACTCCGCATGAACACGGCGGCATTTGTGGTAGCGTGCAAATCTAGCGCGCAAACCACGGGGATACCGCACCCGAGATGGCCAACAGCACGCGGTGTTCCGAGGTGGTCACCCACCAAGTACTAACCGCGACCGATGCTGCTTGACTTCGGTGATCTAACGAGAACCGGTGTTTTCAGCACGGTACGGCCGTTGGCCCTCGAAAATCGTAAGTGTAAACTTTGTTTTCACATTTAAGAAAAGTTTGTATTTTGTTTAATTCTAGTGAGTATTTGAATTTTACTTGGTTTACATATTTAAAAAAAAAAAAAAAAAAATTAGTAGCACTTAAAATATGTGCAAAGTGTTTTGAAGTATGAAAAAATAAAAAATTAGCCAGTATTCACTGGGATTCACTAGGATACAAATTTTTCTTAAATGTGGAAACAAAGTTTCTACTGACGATTTTCGAAATTGAAATAATATGTAGGCTATTAAAACTTATTAACCGTTTCCTATTCTACAATTTAAGATGTGTAGTTCTAAGTCTTCGGAAATTTTCTACAATATCTGAAACAATGTTAAGAAGTGCACATTTAGTTGGGATCTATATAACTTTATCTAAGAGTTTTAATGTACTCTAAAGATTATCAATGGTGTCATTCTATTCGTACACTCCATCCTCAGTATAAAAGCATGATTCTTAATATTTTTCTTGTGTGGAAATCTAACTGATAATCGGTAATGTAGACATATGTGACAATAATAAGCTGTTGACTTCGCAAGAATATTATTTCGCTTTAATGTTGGATCACTTGCCCGAGCGTTTACGTAAAACCACACATATCAGATTTTGAGAATATATTTGCGTATACATATATTTATAATCTGATGTGTATCAATCGTATCGCATCAGCAGGCGTAAACACAAAAGTTTCGAAATATCCCAATTTACCTAAAACGTCCCGAAGTCATGTCTTTAAAAACTACCCAAGTTCTCCATTTCGTCACTAGGTGGCGGTTATGAATTCATTCTATCCCGTTACAGCAGGCATTTCCATTCCTTTAAAAGTGTCTAAACAACATATTTAGCTAAAAATATAAAGTCTCTTCTTTAAAAATTAACCTAGAACCAAAGAGTTACACAAGAGATAGCCTTTCCTTTCTTTAGTTATCTTAAAAGCACGGCTAGTATGTCCCCCTTCGGTTTTACAAATGAGCACCAGATTTAGCACGGTTGCGCTAGAACGGCGCATTATAGTAGTTCCAGAAAATTGTAAAAGTGTGCCATTGTGGTAATTTGTTCATTGTTATACAAAACTTTCTTTTTTAAGAATCTTAATCTACGTATTTTTAAATCTCTAAAATACACAGGTTCAAAATGCGTGGATTAAGATTCTGCAATACTTTCTCTTCTTACACATTTATTTTTAAATTTTGTTATGACTGTTTTAGCTTTCTTTTTCAAATTGTCATTGCAAATTATTTTCAAGGGGGGTACATAAGGTAGGTCAGAGAAGGGGGGTTGCTTTTCGACCGGGAGAGAAACTTGAAGCGTGACGTCACTGATTTACAAGTCAAGAAGAGGGGACAGAGAGATACGTGTATAAAGTTTAGAAAGTTCGCGTTTATCATTCAAAAAAGAGATAAGATCATTCATAATAAAATTTTAGAAGAATGAAATTAAATGATTCTACTCATAAATGCATAGGGCTATCATTAAAATATTATAATACATATATTATTTATAATAAAAGCTGAAATATATCGTGAAAAGTGTAGTAAATATAAAAATTACATTTCAAGTGTTTTAATACAGATATGATGATATGAATAAATATCTAATCATCGGATTTTTAAAAATATAGTATCCATTATCTTAAACATTGATAATACTTTCTACATGTAATATAAATATGTATTTCAAAAATCCCACATACATATAACATATATTGATGACTATGAAATGTCATCAATCTAGTAGTTACATAACTATATATTATATTAAGAAGCGTAGATCGGATCTTGGGAAAAGGGGGGAGTTGACGGTCGAATGGATGATCAATGGCAGTAGATTTATTTTATTTACCCAACAAGACGATGCATTTTGTGAGCTAGTAGAGTATTATGACTCTTGGTTAAGCCACTGGATCTGTCAGTTTCACAAAGATATTTTAAGCATGCAAAATTGATGTTATTAAACTTTATAGCGTTTTAAATATATAAACTATGTACAGTTTTAAAATTTTAAAGCAATGTTCACTTGGATCATAAATAATAAATCAATACATACCATTTTTATGCCATGATACTGCTTTTACACCATTTAGAAGCTTTTCTTTGCTTTTTTCTCTCTACTAATTGTGGCATGAAAGATTTATTTAAGTGTTTAATGCGAATGAATGTTCTGGTTCGTGAAAACAAAGTTGGTGAAATGTTTGCTAACTTTGACTGCAAGTTCTTAATGACGCATTTCTCTTTTGATATATATGCGCCATGCATTTCTAAGAAATCAACTCCCACTTTTTTATTTTTTCTGGAAAATGTGCCGCTGGTTTTTAGTTTTATTGTAAATAAATTTTTTATGCATTATATTTCAACTTTCATGATTTTAGTTTTGTATTCTAGGCTTTTTACATATCAAAACGAAATGTCCCATAACTTCAGATGATGTGAATATAATGTCAATATTATGATTACTAAAGAATTGCGTTTTATGATTATGTATATTAATAACAAAGTAAAATGCTTAAGGTATTTAAAATTAACTTTACATACATTTTGCAATAAACTAAACTGTAAATTAGCTTACAAAATGCTAATATCTCCCCCCCCCCAAAAAACAAAAAAGAAAGAAAACTCCATAATTGCTAGTATCAGAAATATAAATTATTTTTATATATTTTAGATACTGCATATGAAGTCGTTTTTATTTTATTAATTTTGTTTTTTGGATTACTTAGAGGACCACCTATTTTACATATCAATGAAACATGTCAATCATAAGTATTTTTTATACTGCTATATTAAAAACATTATTTTTAACTGCGGTATTAATGGTATGTGAGATTTTTGTGCCGTTGGCTTCATTAATCGTTTAACCGGCTTCGAATTCAAAATTTAGCCCGAAAATCTTCATCAGGAAAGTGACTCGAACAGACAGTTGCTTTAGCAATGTGTATTTTATACTCTCTTTTGCACTTCACGATCCATAATTTTTGGAGTGTAGGATCTTTTGGAAATCTATGAAAACTGATAGATCCCATTGACTTCTTATAATAATTTGAACACAAAGCAACCGAGCATGTTTGTACTTACCAAAATTATACTTTATATACGTGAAAATACTAATATATATACATCTATAATACACAAATTTACACTTAAACTTCACTTTTACGATAGAATTACAAATTATATTAAAACAACGACTGACACAGTCTATGTTTTCCCATAGAAATGAATGCTAGGCACTTCGCCTTCTAACCCAGTGACGTCATGAACGGCGATAACGTCCGCCTTCTAGAATACTGTCAACGGCGGCATTCTGGTCTTTTGATTTCTGACGCTAAGGATCTGGGGATTATCTGTGGGTTTAAGATAAAATCAGCGTCAGGTATTTAAATCCTGCTATTTAGTAACAATCTAAATTACCAAAACGAAGCTTGAAATGTCTGAATATTTTTTTTTTCTTGTACCTACAGTGAAAAAACTCTTTGTCGAGTTTTTTCTTTCCTTTTAAGAAAATCTGAAATAAAAAAAGGGCGTACCTGCAGAGAAATCTGGCCTTATTCTAAAAATCATAACTCTGCATTTTTAAAAATGAGATACGAATAAATCAAAAAATAATTAGTTATGGGGAAATAAAAAGTTGCATTTACTCTTGAGATAGAGGAGTGTTAAATGCATAACCTGGAGGTTTTATTATCCTTACAGATAGATAGTGAATATTTTTAAACAGTTCAAGAATATTAATGACATGGAAGAAATCATAAATAAACACCAATTTTATGAAATCGGGATTGTCCAAATTTTTCGAAACAAAATTCTGCGCAACATGAAACCAATCTAAAGCATAAAGTGATTGTTTCCATTTTGTGGGACGGGTTAACGGAGCTCAAAATTCCCTAATCTTAAAAGCTTACCCAGAACCTTTACCAGTAAAACTGTTACAAATGCCAAATTCTGCTGCTACCGCTGCTTTTCAGCCTAATGACAACGATTTCCCGAAATTGTCTGAAAAATTCGAAAACATTAAAATTGTAAATTTCAACCTCCCTCCAGTAGAAGATGGCAACCATGCGAAAGATGACTGGCTAGTTTATCAATATGCAGCGCGATTTTCTTCTAAAATCTCTCGAATCAGCCCTCTCAAAACTTAGGGAGTCGAAAAAAATTATTGATAGGATTGCTATTTACTACAAACACATATGTGAATTAGCCAAAGCACCTACTGTATAAGTGTTTGCTTTTTCAGGGCCAATCAGATAACCCCACAGTATTTCATTCCGATATTCTGCACTTTTTCTTTTCATTTTCCATGTTGACTCCTCCCCTTTCCTCGCCAGACTCTCTAGTCTCAAGGCAGTGTTCCACGGAACACAATGGCGTCTTAAGCGGGGGTGCGAAGGGGTGCATGGCACCCGGGCAGCAGGGTGATGTCCCATTTCATCTCTGCCCATTTTATCCTGCGTTTCTTGTTATTCCCATTTCATCCTGTCTGCACCCCCTCCTAATTACCTTGTGGTCCTCACCTGTTGGTAGAGGGGAAAACTGTGTGCGTTCCCCAATAGTCTCTTCTCTTCACAGCCCTGCTCGCCTGTTGGAGGGATTGAGATTTGTTCCCCTTGCGGCCGTTCCATTTGGAATGGCTTTACTTTGTCAAAAAAATATACATTAAAGATAATTTTCCCTTGGGAAGATCTATGTTCGTTTATATCTATTTTATACATAACTAGCAGCATTCCCGCTTTCGTATTGAAAATACATTATAAAGAAACTTAAAATTTACCATCAGGTGCAAATTCCTATAGTATTCTAAATGGCATTGTTATTCAAAGCATTCTATTACAATAATTAAATTAAAGTTCCAAAAAGGAAGTTCTCTATTTTCACTATACAAAACTCAATATTTTGGGTAGTAAAATGAAGGCCACGTATACTGCAATTTAAAATGGCTGATGAGTAGGTCCCATAATAAGAATTTTTTTATTGTTAATGAAGAACACATTGAATGAACATCTCGAAAAATTAACGATCTGAAAAATTTTCTCACGAAGATGGTTAACAATCATTGACATATTTTCTAATTGACCGAAAGAACATTTTTAATTTCTATTTAGAATAATTTACTTGCAATTTCCCAATCTGCCTTCGATTCGACATTATCTTTGACATTTAGGTTATTTTTTCATTACAAACAAATGTTCCTCTGTCTCAAAGAAACGTTAAGCGTTCTTTCAGGAATGCCATGAGTGACATTTATTTTAAAGTATTAGTTAATTGACATAACATTAATAATTGATAAGTGATAGAAAAGGTCAAAATTATTTTCTTTGGACATTAAATTTTGCAGCTTTATTTTACGAGATTATATAACCCCAGAACAGTATTATAGTTTTCATTTTTAAAATACTAGCTATCTTAATCGAAACGGTACGATGAATATAAACCCTTTGGACGTTTATATCTTCAAATCTAATAGTTAAATACGTAAACATTTTTCTTTACTTCTTTTGTTGAAAATGAAAATACGGTGCACATTATGAATATATAAAATGATTTCAATATTTAAATATTTTAAATATTTTTTCGAAAAGATCAAAGTTTTTGTCCGAGCAATGATTTGCTAAGTAACTTATCTACCAAATATTGTGAAATTTCGTCAATTAGTATTTTAGCTAGGGTGGATACATGAAATTTTTTGTTGGCCATTTCGCAAAAAAAGGCGGGTACTTCTTTTCCGAATCGTACTAAATTCTAATCAGCATCAGAGTATTGAACAAGTAACTTATCTACCATATTTTGTGAAATTTGGTTAGTATTTTAGCTAGAGCGGGTAATTGAAATTTTTACGGGTCATTTCGCAAAAAAAGGCGAGTTCTGTTTTTACGAACGGTACCAAAAACTAATTAGCAACAGGGTCACATCCAAGTGACTTACCTACCAAATTTTATGAAATTCGGTCCATTAGTTTTTGAGTTAGCCTGGATAAGTACATTGCACAGACAGACGTCACGCTAAAAATAGTTTTTTCGTATTCTGAAAGTCTCGAAACGTGTAGATCCGTCGAAAACCCGAGTTGCGATTTTCGACATGATTCCAATACTTTCCCTATACATTACCATGTATTGCAGGGAAAGTAAAAACGGCATAAACTTTAGAAGGCTAGCGTGAACCATTTTCAGGATATTGCACGTTTTTCTAATAAATTTATAAAAAATATTACATAAAAATAAAATAAGTATAAACTATCTGGAAATATGTTCACTTTTCATACAATATTATGCGACAAATTTGTTAACATCATTCTTGTGGATGTAATTTGTTCCATTCACGAGAGAGGATACTTGTGTAATAGTTTTGTATTTTAAGGACAGAAAATTCACCAATAGTCATTCATATATAAGAAAAGCTCCTCTCTTCGTCTGTGTGTAACGCTTGGCGATCAATTTGACAAACTTGGTGACTTATTTGCAAATATTATCAGTGGAGATTCAAAAGATTTTGCCCATAAAATACAAAACTATAAATTTTCATCTGAAAATACTGGCAAAAATTCATAAATATTTATACTTTTTATAGAGGTAATATTGTTAATGCATTTATTAGTACTATCTTCTCCTTTTTGGTTGCATTTATTAGTACTATTTTCTAGTTTCTGGTATTTGGTTTTTCTTATTTCAGGTATTTTCTTAACATTTTCTAATTTTAAGTTTCTTTAAGTCATTGTCAGTATCCTTTATTTTTTTAACTTTTAGAGTTTTCCAAATTTTATTTCCAGTTCATTTTCTGAATATTTTTAAACATTTATAGTGACTAATTATTTTCTAACTTTGTTAAAAATTTACCACTGCTTTCCATTACAGGCTTTTCATGACATCCTAAATTTCATTTGTTTTTCAATTTTTCAGGACATCCTAAAAATTTCACTTACCTTGAAGCACTTAAATACTTTTAAGGCAATTTTAAATTCCTTTCCCTACTTGATGATTCTAGAATTTTTCAGGTTTTATTTTTTACTGAAATCACCAATTATTTCCGGTTTTGCGTGTCATTTTCTATATTTTCAAATTTTCTGATATTGACATTTCATTTTTTTGTATTTCTAAGTCCATTTGATATAAAATTCTGCTTTTAATATTATTAAGACTCCAGGCTACTAATTTTTCTTTAATTTAGACGATTACTTTAGGTGATTTTTTATTCATTTAAATTTTTGTTTTATTGTTTAATTATTTATAAGCAATTTCTAAATTATCTTGATCGCAATATTTCGGTCAATTTTTAAGTTGTTTTATCAAGTAATATGAACTCATCATTTTCATAAATACAATTTCATCATTATGATTTCTTTTTCATAACTACTAAATTATTTAACTATTTCATAACTACTAAATAATTTATTTTTTTACTTTACTGAATTTAAAAGTTTCAATATGGAATTTCGTATAAAAATGGCTAAAAAAATCGGATGTAATATTTTTTTAATTACTCGCATGGGCCAAAATTTCAGATTTTTACCGGTTTGTCTCGCAAATTCCAGTTCCCGAACTTGGTCTGAGTTTGAAGAAAATTTTGAAAACTAGTTACATTATTAATTACTTTTACAAATTTGCACTCAACATTTTCCACAAATGTACCTCAGCTTTCACTGGTAAATGATCAATTTAGGTACAACAAATATGAGGAAATCAAAGTTTAATCGTTTCTGGAAAATACCCACTAAAACCCAACAAAGCCCAATAAAATTAGGGTGGGTTTTTCTTTTTTTAAAAACTCTGCGTTTTTCAAACCTTTCAAATTTAGACTTTTAGCACATTTGAATATAAATCATTTCGGGCCGGACCGGGCCGAGATTCAATGGTCTTTGAACATAGCTAGGCCGGGTTCGGGTTCTACACCTGTAAAGTTCTTCAAGCTCGGACCGGGTTTAAACATTGACTCTGTCAGGTGGGGTGAAAGTGAAACTGAATTTTTGACTCTTGCAGACCTTTGACACACATACGGCCTGGGGCGCGGTAGCCCATTGGTTAGCGCGCTGGAGTTGCACTCGGTGGGCCCGGGTTCGATTCCAGCCACTGCCAAAACTGCCGCCGTGTTCATGCGGAGTACGATCACGTTAAACATGTGGGTCCGAAAGTCCTTCCGAGAGGTTGGTGGTAGGGGAAGGAGGGTACGGTCCCTGTGGATGCCTCCCCCCACTGGGTTCCGGTCTAAATTGGGTGGCACTTCCCGACCGTCCAAACAGTTACCTTACACCTTTCTGGTAGGTCGGACGGTCTGGGTTTCAACAACAACAACACATACGGCCTTTACACACACATAGACGTAATCAGGATCTTGGAATGTTGAAAATACAAAGTTTCGTTTATGTTATTTTTCAAGCAAGAGGAGGTATGACTCTTAACCCACCCCCCTTTGCCTATGCTACTGTACACACTTACTGATATATACACATATATGACCCAAAAACGTTATATTGGAATTCAAACTTATAAAACGGTCAAAAATAGGAATTATAATGTTTGACTAAGTTATAATACTTTTGCTACTAGAATGTACTTTGCAATACTAGAGAAAGTAATACGTTAAAAAGTTTTGGATTATGTTCGTCAATTAAGGGTTTGCACAACAACCACTACATAAACATATATATTTATGGTACTACAAAACACTTATAAGTATCCATTTCATAGGGATATCTGACAAGATAGGATTTACTCAATCTAAATTATTTAAATATATTTAAATAACTCCAAACAATATATTTACAAGTAATATTTTTAATTTGTTCTCAACACTAATATCACGAGTGGGGAAGGTCGTTTGGATCTGCTCCCTCTGAGACACCTGCAATCACAATATAATGTTCAACGTGATCGTAAGAGAGACGGAGCTTCTCGGAACTCATCCCCTAGGGCAGGGTTCGGCAACCTATTGAAACGGAAGAGCCAAAAGTTACAATTTACAAAATTTTCCAGTTTTTAAAGAGCCACTAAAATTTTTCGTTTCAATATTATAGTATTTGCTTATATATATTTGATTTTTGATTTAAAATAAACGGCTTTAAATACGGAATAATATTTATTCATATAAAAACACAAATATAGATAGTTACATCAATGGGAGCTTTGACTTTGCATGCGCTTTGAAAGTTTGATTAAATCTGGCTTATAGCTTGTTGTTTTAAGTTTTAAGCACGACTCTAGATTTTTATTTGTTAGTTGACTTCTAACTTTACTTTTTATTATATTCATGCAAGAGAATGCTTGCTGGCACGAATATGTCGACCCGAAGATTGTCAGCACTCCATGTGCCAACTTCTTCACCTCACTGTAGCATTCTAGAAGACTATTCCATGCGTCGAATATGAGGGCCTCAACTCGCGGAATTTCTTTTAGAGCTGTCCACTTGTGCTGCGCGATGGGCATGCATTTCTGGACCTCCAACTGTTCCAACTTGCTCTCGAGTTCTGTGAACTTGCCACTCCACAAGTCTTTGGTTTTCAAATCCAGCAATTGCATTTGGAGCGATCTAGCATCAATTCCAAATAGCTCAATGTTGGTCTCATTTGTATTTGTGTTGAGAGGATTTACTATGAACGAAAGATACTTTTATTTGTTTTGAACTGCTCGAATCTCTCAGCGAATCCATCCTTCATGTTTTTTAAAGCTATGCTGAAGTAATTCGTGTCAATAGTTGCATTCGTCTCATCGCGATATTGCTTCAGATTTTTAAAATGAAGTAATTTACCGCTCTCCATGTCTTCAACAAAAAGAAGTAATTTTTTTTCGAAACAAACTACTTCTTCAAGCAAGGCGTAGGCTGTGTTGCCCTTTCCTTGCAGTTTTAGATTTAGTTCATTTAGTTTCATTGTGGTATCTACCATGAAGTTGAATTTTTGCAGCTATTTGTCTTCTTCCAATTCGGGATGGTCAATGCTTTTTTCATTGAGGAATGTTTTTATTTCACTCAAGCACAAAGCAAAACGTTGCAATACGTTACCTCTGGAAAGCCATCGCACTTGATTGTGCAGAAGTAGGTCAGAAAACTGGCTATCTATTTCTGCAAGGAAATCTTTAAACTGGCGATGGTAGAGTGCTTTTGCCAAGATGCTGTTAATAATCTTAATTACCAAATTCATGACCTCAACTATTTCGGCCGGAAATGTTTGGGTACAAAGCGTTTCTTGATGAATTATGCAGTGAAACGTTAGAATTTCGTGGTTTATTTTTTTCTGAAGAATTGATGTTATCCCTCTATGTATTCCTGTCATACTTCTGGCTCCATCAGTTGCTATAGAAACGATTTTATTTATATCGATTCCATTGTCTTCCAGGCATTTTTGCACAACATTTGCTATATCTTCTCCACGAGTTTGCCCTGAGAGCGGTAGCAATTCTAGCAGTTCTTCTTTTGGATCTTGGGACGACATATACCTGACAAAAAGGGTAACTTGCGCCGTGTCTTTTATGTAGCAGGACTCATCTATAGCAAGTGATAAGGCAGAAGCCAGTTGAATGTCTTCCACTTGCATATGTGTTACATTTGAAGACATTTTAACAGTTCTATCTTGTACTGTTTTAGCAGATAATGGCAAATCTTTGATTTTTTTTCATGATTTCTGCTTTGTTTTTAAAATCACGAAACAGTTCTTCAGATGCACGTATAAAACAATCTTTGACGTACTCATCATCTGTGAATGGTTTTCCTTTTTTTGCAATTTCTAATGATACTGCAAAGCTTGCCAGATTTACATTATTGGAAGATTACTTAGCATGTTACTTAGCATGGAACTTGACTGTTTTTTTTTCTTTGGAGCTCTTCAACAGCTTTTTTTCGTGCGTCACCGGTTGGATATTTACCAGCAAACTGGGTATGTTTTGTAGTGAAGTGTCTCTCCAAATTTGACTTCTTATTGTGTGCGAGTTTTTCGTGGCAAATGAAACAAGTCGGAAGGTCATCTGTGTTGCATATGAATGCAAATGACTCCGTCCAATCCTGATTGAATTCTCGGTTTGCTTCTTCAGTTCTTCTCATTTTTTTACCAGATGCCATGCTGGCGGCGGAGCTGAAAAAATGATTTTTTAAAATTTTACTTAGCTATCTAAAACGGCAAACAATTTATTTACCATTATTACTTCGTTAACACGATCCTCAGGTATGTAATCCCATTCTGTTACAGATTTTATTATATTATACGCGTACATACCTTTGAGAAGATAATTCGCTTCTAAATCGTATTCTTCTTGAAACAACAAGCGAATAGACACGCAAAAACCGCAAGCGATTTAATTAACACACATGCAACGTAACGTCGACCGCGCTATCCGAGGATGACTGACTGACAACACGTCTAGAGTCTAGACGTGTTGTTTAGACTCTAGACGGTGGCTGTTTGGGTGAGACGGAAATGGAATGCAATTGGCTGAAAGATAAACATGGTCACGGAGTCTCATCTCTAAGAACAAAGCAATAGTTCAAATTTATCTCATTACGGTCATGTGAAGCGTAGCGATTTGTAGTTAACGATTATGAAAATAGAAGCTATTGAGAAATTAGGTACTTAAAAATATATTTTCTTATTTTTTAAGGGTTTTGATAATAAATTATTAATTTTTTCGTATGGAACTGGAGAACCGCATCTTTACACCAAAAGAGCCGCATGCGGCTCGCGAGCCGCAGGTTGCCGACCCCTGCCCTAGGGAGTCATTTGTACCCCTCTTAGTTGGGAGAAAAGGTGGGGTGCAGGTGTACTTTGGATAAGGGATGAATTGCTACTATTTTAAAAAAGGATAGCGTAAGGGACGAAATGGGAAGAGGTCAAACGGGATTAAACCGGCAGCAGTGGGGGCGGCAGCTTTAGGGGGCGGCAGCTAAGCTGTGGTTACAAAGCTGATATTTTCAAATTTGAAAGTCTCGAAATCTAGCAAGACTGACACATTTCGGAAATTAAAAAAAAAATTAGACATTTTTAAAAATGTGTTAAAAGAAGAAAAAAAAGTAAAAATCTAGCTGTTTTTAGAGCGTTTTTAACAATCTTTCCATTTTAGTATTGGTAACGCATCGTGAATTACCTTTACATGTAGTGGCTAATGGAGCCATTTGGTATCGCGCTAAAGAAAATAATCATCGATTGGTCCTCATCTCTTTGACAGCCGCCAATAGAGCATAGACACAAGTGTAAATAAACAACCTGTGTGATAGAATGCGCAAAAACGTAAGGGCAAAAGGACATTATTTTTACCATAGAGTGTAATGCCAAACGGATGATGATGGCAGATAAAAATTGCAACTAAACCCATTAAACATCGAAATTTATCTTTGTAATGGAAATAAGTTATTTAGAATACATTGAAAAGCAACATGTATTTAAAGATTTCATTTGCTAAAGTGCACTTTAAGTGATTTTAAGTGAATATACACTGAATACATATGAAATAAATGCATGGTTTGAGTTACTGGCTCAAAATTATGAAGAGCTTAACGCCTTCAATAACAAATGATTAGAACTTTTGCTGGAAAAAGAAGAAAATGATACGTTTTGAGAGAGGGGGAAATGTTAAAGAACGGTAAGCACGAATTTAGATTTCTTAAAGTGCAAGAAATGATTAAGGAATTAAGGACTGATGAGAGATCGAACTTTGATAATTGTAGTCAAGCTGGAACCGGAACTCAAGTACGATTGCCCAAAATAAAAATTATCACATTTGATGGGGACTTAAGAGGCTGGATAGGATTTTGGGGACAATTTTCTAAAATACATAATGATGAAACTTTAACTGATGAAGATAAGTTCAAATATCTGCGTTCAGCTATGAAATTGCTGAAAAACTGATAAAAGGATTTCCCCTTTCAAAAGAAAATTATAACAAGGCTATAGAATTACTTAAATCCCGTTATGGCAAAGATGACTTCTTAATTGAACTTTACATTCGTGAACTATTAGCTCTAGTTCTTCAGAAAAGTCAAAATATACCTGTGACACAATTGTATGATAAATTAGAAGCTCAGTTACGTGCCTTGGATTCATTGGGTGTCACTAAAAAAAAATATGCAGCGATGCTTTTTCCAGTAGTAGAGTCGGCGATTCCTGTAAATATTTTTAAAATTTGAGAGAGACATCGTGCAAACAAAAATGCTTCAACTAAACAATCTTGTATCCTGATATTAACAAAGTACATAAATTTGTACCTTCTGCGGCAGCTTTAGTTTCTTCAGAAACCGTAACCTTAATTAAAGATTGTTTGTGCATTTTCTGCAATAAAGCTTCACCTACTTCTCAGGATTGCACAATTGCCATTGATTCCTCGATGGAAGAAAAAAACAGTGCTGTGAGGAAAAGGGGAGTATGTTTTCGGTGCCTAAAACAAGTACATCATTGTTTAAAATGTAAATCTTTTGTGACATGTGCTGTTTGTAAGGGAAAGCATTTTGCAATTATGTGTCCCAAGCTATCGAATAACGAAGCACTGAAAGAAGAGAAGATTCTGAAACCAGAGAAGGTCACTGAAACGAGTATATTGGCGAATACTCAGGATAAAATCCCTGTAACGTACTTACAAACTTTGATCGTAGAAACATATAATGGAAATACAGCCCTCAAAGTGAAAGTTTTGTGAGACTCTGGTTCACAGAGAAGTTATATTACTAAAGAGTGTGCCAGAGATCTTCAACTGAAGTCGACTGGAAAGCTGTCATTTTGTTAAGAATTATTTGGAGGGAAAAGAACTGCATTTGCATCACATGAAACATAAATCTCCTTAAAAGATCTAAACTCAGACTTCCAGTGTAAAGTGTGAATCTTATTGATCAAGATAAAATATGTAGTTTTGTACGCAAGATCAAATATATCCACCTTTAAAAACAGTTGAAACAAAAGGGAATACTTTTGATTGACTTTTCAAATTCTGAAGATAATAATTATCAAGGCATTTAAATATTGCTAGGAGCAGATATTTGGTCTCGTATTATCACACCTGAACTTCACAAAATGAATGAAAATTTAGTGGCTATAAAGAAACGATTTGGATGGTCACTCTTATGCTTGTCTGGATACGTTAATACACTTTCTTCATCTTTATTAAGCACACTCTTATGTGCGAATGATATTAAAAAGATGTGGGATTTAGAAAATATTGGTATTACGGATCCAGGTGAAAAAATTAAGAAAGGAGAAAGAGATGGTGAAGCTGTAACATTTTTTTCAAAAAACAGTCAAACAAGACTTTACAGGGCGCTACACAGTGAAATTGGCTTAGACTGAGGGTTTCCGTACTTTAGAAAATAATAGACAAGCTGCGAAAAATCGCCTACAGACGACCACACGCAAGCTACATCGAATAAATAAGTATTGCGAATATGATGCAGTATTAAAAACATGGTTAAATGATGGGATAATTGAAGGGGTGAACGAAATAGAAACTTCAGGCGAATTCTATTTGCCCCATAGAGCTGTTTTAAAAGAAATTAGCACTACCCTAGTCAGGCCTGTTTTTGATGCTTTCTCTCGTGATAAAAATGGACACTCGCTAAACGAAGCACTTGAGAAAGGCCCGAACATGTTTGAGCTCATATCTCTCATTTTAATGAACTTTAAAAAATATCCTATTGGTCTAACAGCTGATATTGAAAAGGCTTTTCTCCAAATTGAGATAAACCAAGCTGATCGAGAAGTGTTAATGTTTCTTTGGTGAGAGGAAGATTGAATTATTGCTTTTCGTCATTGTAGAGTGGTTTTTGGAGTGTCATCTAACCTATTTTTATTGTGTGCTGTGATAAATCATCTGTTGGAAAATGCTCCTTACTATTTGCGAGCTTCGTCCGAAAAATTAAAAAAATCCTTTTATGTAGACAATTGCCTAACTGGCGTGGAAAACAAGGAGAAACTTAAACAGTTTATTAGTGAATCCCAGGAGCTAATGACTTAAGTAAGATTCAATCTAAGAGGATAGGTGAGCAATGTGACGAATAAAGATGCAGTAGAAAATGTGCTTGGACTGCTCTGGATTTTTTCAACAGATGAATTGAGCTGCAATGTTAAAATTATAAATAATTCTGTTTCATCGTTGAATAAAAGATCATTTCTGTCAACTGCACAAATGGTTTTTGACCCCATTGGATTCACTGCACCAATTACTCTCCTACCGAAAATTTTACTTCAAAAAACATGGACATTGAAGATAGGATGGTACGCAACACTACCTAAAGATATATGTGAAGAATTCAAAAAATAGATTAAACAGTTGACCTCACTAGCTGATTGCAAACTAACTCGCGATGATTCAAGTTCACTTCCTGTGTTCTGTGATACGAGCAAAGTTGCATGTGCTAGCTGTATATTTTGAGAACTGAAAAAGAAGGAAAGGTTTACCTAAACCTTATAATGGCTAAATCTAAAGTTGCTCCAGCAAAATCACTAACACCTCCTTGACTTGAGTTAATGGCAGCTCTTATAGGTGTTAGACTTTCCCCTTTGTGCTGCAAGGACTTAACGTATCTGACCTTCCAACTTATTTTTAGTCCGATTCAACAGTAGTTTTAGCCTGGATAGTTAATCGAGGACCATGGACTGTTTTCGTAGAGAACCGGATAAAAGAAATTAAAGAAGCTACTCAGCCTGAACAATGGAGACACATCCCAGGTGATTCTAATCCTGCGGATCTGCTCTCAAGAGGTTGTATGACACAACAACTCTTGAAAGCCTGATGGTGGGAGGACCCTTCGTGGATACTCAAGAATTCAAAAGACTGGCCTTCTTCTAATTCAACGCCTGATCAAGAAGAAGCTGAGAGAAAAAAAGAAAGACTGTTGTTGTAGCTGCTAAGAGTTCTGAAATAGAAACTATTACAACAGAACTAGCTAGAAGATTTTCGAGTTACTCCAAGATAGTGAGAACTATAGACTGGATACTACGTTTGCTGCCAAAGTTTCCAAGACTGTCTGATATTACTAGTGAAGAATATTCGAATGCTGAAAAGGAACTTCTTCGTTGCATCCAAAAGGAATGTTCTTCTGAGGAATGTAGCTTGAATTCTTTAAGGAACCTTCAAGTTTTTACTGACAAAGAAAGAATTATGAGGATGCAAACTAAATTAGTTGATGATTAAGAAACATAAGAATTTATATATCCATTGATTCTTCCCTCAAAACACCCAATAGTAGAGCGGATGATCGAACACCAGCACACTCTTCATAAATATGCTGGGACACTTACTCTCTTAATAATATTGCGAGAAAGATTTTGGATTCTAAAGAGTAGAATAACTGTAGGGTCTGTAGTTATAAGATGCATTAGTCAGGCTGAGGCTCTTGAAGTGCCTTTTCCTCCACTTTCTAAAGACAGAACAAGCACGTCTGCTACTTTTCAAGTGACCGGGCGGATTTAGCAGGACAGCTTTTCACCAGGTCTAAAGAAAAGTGTTGGATTGTAATTTTCACCTGTGCCGTGTATAGAACCGTTCACCTAAAACTTATTCAGTCATTAAGCGCAGGTGTTTTCATACAGGCTCTGCGTCGTTTCATAGCACGAAGGGGAAGAGTTTAAGTTATCTATTCAGATAATGGCACCAATTTTGTTGGTGTAAATGTTCCTTTAAAACAGTTGCATTCGAATGAGATTCAAAAGGAATGTAGTTTGTATCAGATAAAGTGAAATTTTAACCCACCATCGCCTGCCTGGTGGGGAGGTTTTTGGGAGAGACTAATACTAATTCTGAAGGATCTTTTGCGAAAAAATCTTGGTCATGCTTCTTTGAATTGTGATGAACTAATGACACTGTTATGTGAATGTGATCCAGTAATCAACAACCGACCTCTAACTTATGTGTCTGAGGAATCAGACGAATTGAGAGTGCTGAAGCCTTCAATGTTTCTACAGTGTCTTTCTGGAAATGAGGTCACAGACTTAGATAACATTGAATCAATTAGCTTATCAAGTAGATGGAGATACTTACCAAAGGTGAGGGAGAGCCTTAGAAGACGATTCAAGAAAGAATATCTTTCTTGAATCGTCTTCTTCACTCAACAAAGAAAAATCGTCATGACACTGTTAAAGTTGACGACATAGTTCTGGTAGGAAGCGACGATAAGAAGCAACTGAATTGGTATTGCTTGCAAAGGTTATTGAGTTGTTTCCAGGAAAATATAACCTTAATCATCTTGTTCGAATAAAAACAGCAAGGGGATACCTACTCCGGTCCCTACAACAATTATATCCTTTAGAAATCCATAGTCAGGATAGAGTACAGCCTTTATTACAATATTTAGAAGACATTTGTTAAAAACCTTCGGGGGATGAAAATTCCATAGTGAAACCCGATGAGAAATATGAATCCTTGTCTGATAAAGAAGACAAAATGGTTACCTTTAAAACCTGTAATGGACGCACAGTGCGACCAGCGAATAAACTTGATCTCTGAAACTGACTAAATGTAGATTTTAAATGTAACACTTGATGTATATAACTTGTTTGAAAAGTTACCACATTTCAAAGGTGGGAGAATGTTGGAAAACCCTAAACCGTAATGGGGTGGTTTTTATGTTACTGAAAGTGGCAACAGATTTTGTAGTTTACTTTTTGATATGAAGCATGTAGCTCGGAGACGGATTGTATCGTGGAGTCCATGGATTGTATGTAATCTTAATAAATCTGTTAGTTTTAAGATTTGATTGGTGTTATTTATAGGTGAGATGCTTTCATAAACCTCTAACATAGCTTGTTGTACACTGGTTTCCAATATCGAAAACGGAAATTGGAAAAGGAAAAAGTAAAAAAACATACGAGTAAAAAACGAGTAAAAAACATACGCAACACGTAACTCCTAATCAGATACGATCGTTTTTAGAATCCGAGTATGGAGAATCATTTTGTTGCCATTTGGGCCTGGAAGAGCACTTGGAATTACTTAACTCGATGCTGATAGAGTATTTGCCTGAAAATGATATCGGTAGGTTTAAGAAGAAGATCTTGATATCTAAATCAGGAAAAGATTCATGCTTTCAGATGCTGACACAGGTTAACGGTGATTGCTTGATTTCATGGTTAAATTGGGGGTTTTCATCACAGCAGGAAATTTTTCAATTTATTTTAAACATATTTTTTAGAGATCAGAGAATTGATTTTATGGAAGTTTCGAATTTTCAATATACGATAGAAGTAGATTGCTTGGATAAATTAATAGAAATGTATGCTCCATCAAAAGATGCTGCAAGAAAATTTAAATCACGGTTCGTCAAGGTATATTCGAGGGATGTATGCATTAGTTTTGCAATCCACTCAAAACTGCATGAAGTCGATCGATTCCTCGCTTGGAGCTTTACATCGGAAGATACTAGAGAGCGATTTAGAAAATGGTTTATCAAAAAATATGTTATGTATTTATGTGAACATCATATAGCTAACTCGAATCTACAGGTCGTTGAGCAGTTTCTCATCTGGTGTTTTCCGACGGCAGAAGCTATTGAGCAGTTTAAAAAAGAATTGTTTTTCTCTTCGGGTCTAAAATTTCCATGGGTTCTTCTTTCACGCAATTCGCAGGATCTGGACAGTCTTATAAAGTGGTTCCGGCTGTCTCCAGAAGCCTTAGTAAAGTTTAAAAGGGAAGTTATGTTTTGTTCTAACTCTTTGAGTTCCATATTTGACCCTTTGGTACTCCATCAAAGGAATTTGGTGAAAAGAAAATCTTATGTGGACGAGATGCTTCGAAGAGATTCGAGATTCCTAAGATGGGGGTTAACAGATGAACAAACTGTTATGGCTTTTAAGGAAAAATCCGCCAATTATCTGATGAGTTTAACTTTCACCTATGGAATAGTTCCACAGTGGGCACTGCAGAAGTGGAATAATTTGATGAAAGAAATATTCCCCTATATATCAATAGAGCCGGAGCAAGAGATCAATCAACCAATGCAACCGTCGGCTGAATCAATAGCGCGTGATAGGTTGATTAAATCAATAGAGATGTATCGTCAATCAATTCAGCGGGATCAAGCTATTATGCAATGTGTCCTTGTTGTAGGAATCGTTGTTTGGATTTTTGTTTCTGTAAAGACATATTTGAATTGATAATGTATTGATATCGACTAAATCAATAAAATATATTGTCTGCGTTTTTGTTGCTTTTAAAAAGCAGCTGACTAACATGGTACAAACGAAATGATATTTAACAATATTAACTATTGATGTGAAAGCTTGTAAAATCCACGATTTAGCATTTAGTTATTATGGAATGTTCAGCTATATCAGTTAAACGTATAATTTTTAAATTATGAATAATCACAAATATTTAGTAACAATTTACAAAAGTATTTACTTTTCTGAACGTAGAAAACAATAAACAGTATAAAGAAATTAATACTTTTTCCTGAATAAGTAACGCAAATAGCAAAATTTTCGCTAAACTGTCATACATTTAATGGTGGTATCGTCGGATAATGCAGTACAATATAATTTATTTAATATATTTATGCCCTAATGTATTTTCTAAAATTCGTTCGCAAATTATGTGGTCTTCTGAATAAACCGAGTTCTTCATTTTTCTTTTAACTTTCAATATATTTCGGAATTTAATTTCAAATCAAGAACAACAATAAATCTGTATAAATAAAATTGAAAATTTGTCTGCTTGTCTCATCGTCACGGGTGAACGACTGAACCGAATTTAGTGAAAGTTTATGGGTAGCCTTGAAATAGCTCAACTTAAAGTTTAGTCCAGTGTTTCGAGATTCAAAGACCAGGAATTGTCTAGATTTTAATTAAAAACGAACAATTAAACCTATCTTAGAGATATCAGTATGCAGACGATATTTTTCCCGCCAATTTATTTGAATTGTATATTTCTGAGTTTGGTGGGAGTTTATTGAGCTTATTAGTCACTTTTGAAATTTCAGGTTTGAAACATGATTTAAAATGGAAGCTCTATAACCATGGTTTATATTTCACATGCTCTGACTCAACGATATTATTTTTTCGCTTTGAATAATAAATAAATGAATATAAAAATATATCTTATAAATGTACGGTTCGATTTTTCTGCTAATTATATTAATTACGGACTGCGTACATCATAATTTATTTTGGCAAAAAGTTTTCAAACTTGTATATTGTGTTTAGCCAATAAAGTCACATATTGTGTTTAGTAAACTCATTTAGCCAATTGTTGAAAAAGAATAAGAGTAGAACGGGTATATCTTCTAAAACAATTTTTGTGTTTTCATATATACAAGCGAGATCTGGATGTTTTATTCTTCAGATCTATGAATTTGCCGAGATATAGCTAACTTGGCCACTTTTCGCAAACTTTGCCTAATTGGCGGAATTGTCGCCATATTGAAAAAAACGACGCTGAATCAATGAAATTAATTTTGTTTTGCTAGAAGAGAGTGCTAAAATGATGTTTCGTTAGCAATTGCCTATCAGTCGAACCGTCCTACTTAGTAAAACATTTAGCGAATTTTTAAAATGTTTACACCTTCATAATCAAATATAGTCCCCCTTTTTCCGGGTCGCACAGTACCAGTTGCTGAAAAACTAATTTCACAATCTAATTCTTCAGCAATAACTTTTGATTCATTGAGCATTTAAGCCGAATCCGTTCGACGTTCAGTTAAGTATATTTTTACTTCTTTTACCATTTTAACAGCCTCTGGAAGGATCACAGTAGATTGATGCAAAACTTACTTACAAAATTAATTTTTAATAAAATATTATACCCAGTGTCTAATGAGCAGACAAATCTGTAAGACTTTATTTTTGAAATCAAAGAATTTGCCATGTTTTTTGTATCATTGCCCTTATTTTAATCATTATAAATAAAAAACAAGGCATCATAAATATTTTCCAAATTAAAACGAAGTGTTTTCAAGGCATGAATTCTGCTTTCCCATCGCTTATCGGAAAGTGGTTTTAGAGTTAAAGTGTCAAATTATTTCTTTAATATGTGCCACCGAGACATTGAGCCGAAAAAAATACATATATTTCGTGGACAATGGTAAAAAAATTGGTAACTTCCAGTGAATTTTTTGCAGCATCATTCAGAACTAAATTAAGACTATGTGCTGCACAAGGTACATAAAATGCTCTAGGATTAATATCTAAATTTTTTTTGTAGGCCTATCCTTTTGCCTTTCATGTTGGCGCCGTTGTCGTAACCTTGACAGCGTATGTTATTAATATCCATATTTAATTTTTTTTAAAATACAATAAAAACATTATTAATCCTTATCCTGCTGTGTCAGTAACAGAACAAAATCCAAGAAAATGCTCAATTATTTAAACGTTTTTCGTTGAGGGGTTAAAATAAACAAATCTATAATGTACTGTAATTTGCTCCTCATAAGTAATGTCTGGAGTACAATCTAAAATAATAGAGTAATATTTAGAATCTTTAAGAGTGTTAACTATAGTTTGTTTAATTTTTTCACCTATTACTGTGATCAGTTCATTTTGAATGTTCTGACCTAAGTAATGAGACATATTGCTGTGTCGGGCGTTTTCAATGCGATTAATGTGCTCTGCTGTAACATTATCAAATTTTGAAATACTTTCTATTAATTAAAAAAAAATTCCGTTATCTTTTTGAAGCAACTTTTCCGTATGCCCTCTAAAAGCTAAATTTCGTCAGGCTAAAAACTGACCCTATTGCTCACCTATCCTCTTAGATTGAATCTTACTTAAGTCATTAGCTCCTGGGATTCACTAATAAACTGTTTAAGTTTCTCCTTGTTTTCCACGCCAGTTAGGCAATTGTCTACATAAAAGGATTTTTTTAATTTTTCGGACGAAGCTCGCAAATAGTAAGGAGCATTTTCCAACAGATGATTTATCACAGCACACAATAAAAATAGGTTAGATGACACTCCAAAAACCACTCTACAATGACGAAAAGCAATAATTCAATCTTCCTCTCACCAAAGAAACATTAACACTTCTCGATCAGCTTGGTTTATCTCAATTTGGAGAAAAGCCTTTTCAATATCAGCTGTTAGACCAATAGGATATTTTTTAAAGTTCATTAAAATGAGAGATATGAGCTCAAACATGTTCGGGCCTTTCTCAAGTGCTTCGTTTAGCGAGTGTCCATTTTTATCACGAGAGAAAGCATCAAAAACAGGCCTGACTAGGGTAGTGCTAATTTCTTTTAAAACAGCTCTATGGGGCAAATAGAATTCGCCTGAAGTTTCTATTTCGTTCACCCCTTCAATTATCCCATCATTTAACCATGTTTTTAATACTGCATCATATTCGCAATACTTATTTATTCGATGTAGCTTGCGTGTGGTCGTCTGTAGGCGATTTTTCGCAGCTTGTCTATTATTTTCTAAAGTACGGAAACCCTCAGTCTAAGCCAATTTCACTGTGTAGCGCCCTGTAAAGTCTTGTTTGACTGTTTTTTGAAAAAAATGTTACAGCTTCACCATCTCTTTCTCCTTTCTTAATTTTTTCACCTGGATCCGTAATACCAATATTTTCTAAATCCCACATCTTTTTAATATCATTCGCACATAAGAGTGTGCTTAATAAAGATGAAGAAAGTGTATTAACGTATCCAGACAAGCATAAGAGTGACCATCCAAATCGTTTCTTTATAGCCACTAAATTTTCATTCATTTTGTGAAGTTCAGGTGTGATAATACGAGACCAAATATCTGCTCCTAGCAATATTTAAATGCCTTGATAATTATTATCTTCAGAATTTGAAAAGTCAATCAAAAGTATTCCCTTTTGTTTCAACTGTTTTTAAAGGTGGATATATTTGATCTTGCGTACAAAACTACATATTTTATCTTGATCAATAAGATTCACACTTTACACTGGAAGTCTGAGTTTAGATCTTTTAAGGAGATTTATGTTTCATGTGATGCAAATGCAGTTCTTTTCCCTCCAAATAATTCTTAACAAAATGACAGCTTTCCAGTCGACTTCAGTTGAAGATCTCTGGCACACTCTTTAGTAATATAACTTCTCTGTGAACCAGAGTCTCACAAAACTTTCACTTTGAGGGCTGTATTTCCATTATATGTTTCTACGATCAAAGTTTGTAAGTACGTTACAGGGATTTTATCCTGAGTATTCGCCAATATATTCGTTTCAGTGACCTTCTCTGGTTTCAGAATCTTCTCTTCTTTCAGTGCTTCGTTATTCGATAGCTTGGGACACATAATTGCAAAATGCTTTCCCTTACAAACAGCACATGTCACAAAAGATTTACATTTTAAACAATGATGTACTTGTTTTAGGCACCGAAAACATACTCCCCTTTTCCTCACAGCACTGTTTTTTTCTTCCATCGAGGAATCAATGGCAATTGTGCAATCCTGAGAAGTAGGTGAAGCTTTATTGCAGAAAATGCACAAACAATCTTTAATTAAGGTTACGGTTTCTGAAGAAACTAAAGCTGCCGCAGAAGGTACAAATTTATGTACTTTGTTAATATCAGGATACAAGATTGTTTAGTTGAAGCATTTTTGTTTGCACGATGTCTCTCTCAAATTTTAAAAATATTTACAGGAATCGCCGACTCTACTACTGGAAAAAGCATCGCTGCATATTTTTTTTTAGTGACACCCAATGAATCCAAGGCACGTAACTGAGCTTCTAATTTATCATACAATTGTGTCACAGGTATATTTTGACTTTTCTGAAGAACTAGAGCTAATAGTTCACGAATGTAAAGTTCAATTAAGAAGTCATCTTTGCCATAACGGGATTTAAGTAATTCTATAGCCTTGTTATAATTTTCTTTTGAAAGGGGAAATCCTTTTATCAGTTTTTCAGCAATTTCATAGCTGAACGCAGATATTTGAACTTATCTTCATCAGTTAAAGTTTCATCATTATGTATTTTAGAAAATTGTCCCCAAAATCCTATCCAGCCTCTTAAGTCCCCATCAAATGTGATAATTTTTATTTTGGGCAATCGTACTTGAGTTCCGGTTCCAGCTTGACTACAATTATCAAAGTTCGATCTCTCATCAGTCCTTAATTCCTTAATCATTTCTTGCACTTTAAGAAATCTAAATTCGTGCTTACCGTTCTTTAACATTTCCCCCTCTCTCAAAACGTATCATTTTCTTCTTTTTCCAGCAAAAGTTCTAATCATTTGTTATTGAAGGCGTTAAGCTCTTCATAATTTTGAGCCAGTAACTCAAACCATGCATTTATTTCATATGTATTCAGTGTATATTCACTTAAAATCACTTAAAGTGCACTTTAGCAAATGAAATCTTTAAATACATGTTGCTTTTCAATGTATTCTAAATAACTTATTTCCATTACAAAGATAAATTTCGATGTTTAATGGGTTTAGTTGCAATTTTTATCTGCCATCATCATCCGTTTGGCATTACACTCTATGGTAAAAATAATGTCCTTTTGCCCTTACGTTTTTGCGCATTCTATCACACAGGTTGTTTATTTACACTTGTGTCTATGCTCTATTGGCGGCTGTCAAAGAGATGAGGACCAATCGATGATTATTTTCTTTAGCGCGATACCAAATGGCTCCATTAGCCACTACATGTAAAGGTAATTCACGATGCGTTACCAATACTAAAATGGAAAGATTGTTAAAAACGCTCTAAAAACAGCTAGATTTTTACTTTTTTTTCTTCTTTTAACACATTTTTAAAAATGTCTAATTTTTTTTTTAATTTCCGAAATGTGTCAGTCTTGCTAGATTTCGAGACTTTCAAATTTGAAAATATCAGCTTTGTAACCACAGCTTAGCTGCCGCCCCCTAAAGCTGCCGCCCCCACTGCTGCCGGTTTAATCCCGTTTGACCTCTTCCCATTTCGTCCCTTACGCTATCCTTTTTTAAAATAGTAGCAATTCATCCCTTATCCAAAGTACACCTGCACCCCACCTTTTCTCCCAACTAAGAGGGGTACAAATGACTCCCTAGGGCAGGGGTCGGCAACCTGCGGCTCGCGAGCCGCATGCGGCTCTTTTGGTGTAAAGATGCGGTTCTCCAGTTCCATACGAAAAAATTAATAATTTATTATCAAAACCCTTAAAAAATAAGAAAATATATTTTTAAGTACCTAATTTCTCAATAGCTTCTATTTTCATAATCGTTAACTACAAATCGCTACGCTTCACATGACCGTAATGAGATAAATTTGAACTATTGCTTTGTTCTTAGAGATGAGACTCCGTGACCATGTTTATCTTTCAGCCAATTGCATTCCATTTCCGTCTCACCCAAACAGCCACCGTCTAGAGTCTAAACAACACGTCTAGACTCTAGACGTGTTGTCAGTCAGTCATCCTCGGATAGCGCGGTCGACGTTACGTTGCATGTGTGTTAATTAAATCGCTTGCGGTTTTTGCGTGTCTATTCGCTTGTTGTTTCAAGAAGAATACGATTTAGAAGCGAATTATCTTCTCAAAGGTATGTACGCGTATAATATAATAAAATCTGTAACAGAATGGGATTACATACCTGAGGATCGTGTTAACGAAGTAATAATGGTAAATAAATTGTTTGCCGTTTTAGATAGCTAAGTAAAATTTTAAAAAATCATTTTTTCAGCTCCGCCGCCAGCATGGCATCTGGTAAAAAAATGAGAAGAACTGAAGAAGCAAACCGAGAATTCAATCAGGATTGGACGGAGTCATTTGCATTCATATGCAACACAGATGACCTTCCGACTTGTTTCATTTGCCACGAAAAACTCGCACACAATAAGAAGTCAAATTTGGAGAGACACTTCACTACAAAACATACCCAGTTTGCTGGTAAATATCCAACCGGTGACGCACGAAAAAAAGCTGTTGAAGAGCTCCAAAGAAAAAAAAACAGTCAAGTTCCATGCTAAGTAACATGCTAAGTAATCTTCCAATAATGTAAATCTGGCAAGCTTTGCAGTATCATTAGAAATTGCAAAAAAAGGAAAACCATTCACAGATGATGAGTACGTCAAAGATTGTTTTATACGTGCATCTGAAGAACTGTTTCGTGATTTTAAAAACAAAGCAGAAATCATGAAAAAAAATCAAAGATTTGCCATTATCTGCTAAAACAGTACAAGATAGAACTGTTAAAATGTCTTCAAATGTAACACATATGCAAGTGGAAGACATTCAACTGGCTTCTGCCTTATCACTTGCTATAGATGAGTCCTGCTACATAAAAGACACGGCGCAAGTTACCCTTTTTGTCAGGTATATGTCGTCCCAAGATCCAAAAGAAGAACTGCTAGAATTGCTACCGCTCTCAGGGCAAACTCGTGGAGAAGATATAGCAAATGTTGTGCAAAAATGCCTGGAAGACAATGGAATCGATATAAATAAAATCGTTTCTATAGCAACTGATGGAGCCAGAAGTATGACAGGAATACATAGAGGGATAACATCAATTCTTCAGAAAAAAATAAACCACGAAATTCTAACGTTTCACTGCATAATTCATCAAGAAACGCTTTGTACCCAAACATTTCCGGCCGAAATAGTTGAGGTCATGAATTTGGTAATTAAGATTATTAACAGCATCTTGGCAAAAGCACTCTACCATCGCCAGTTTAAAGATTTCCTTGCAGAAATAGATAGCCAGTTTTCTGACCTACTTCTGCACAATCAAGTGCGATGGCTTTCCAGAGGTAACGTATTGCAACGTTTTGCTTTGTGCTTGAGTGAAATAAAAACATTCCTCAATGAAAAAAGCATTGACCATCCCGAATTGGAAGAAGACAAATAGCTGCAAAAATTCAACTTCATGGTAGATACCACAATGAAACTAAATGAACTAAATCTAAAACTGCAAGGAAAGGGCAACACAGCCTACGCCTTGCTTGAAGAAGTAGTTTGTTTCGAAAAAAAATTACTTCTTTTTGTTGAAGACATGGAGAGCGGTAAATTACTTCATTTTAAAAATCTGAAGCAATATCGCGATGAGACGAATGCAACTATTGACACGAATTACTTCAGCATAGCTTTAAAAAACATGAAGGATGGATTCGCTGAGAGATTCGAGCAGTTCAAAACAAATAAAAGTATCTTTCGTTCATAGTAAATCCTCTCAACACAAATACAAATGAGACCAACATTGAGCTATTTGGAATTGATGCTAGATCGCTCCAAATGCAATTGCTGGATTTGAAAACCAAAGACTTGTGGAGTGGCAAGTTCACAGAACTCGAGAGCAAGTTGGAACAGTTGGAGGTCCAGAAATGCATGCCCATCGCGCAGCACAAGTGGACAGCTCTAAAAGAAATTCCGCGAGTTGAGGCCCTCATATTCGACGCATGGAATAGTCTTCTAGAATGCTACAGTGAGGTGAAGAAGTTGGCACATGGAGTGCTGACAATCTTCGGGTCGACATATTCGTGCCAGCAAGCATTCTCTTGCATGAATATAATAAAAAGTAAAGTTAGAAGTCAACTAACAAATAAAAATCTAGAGTCGTGCTTAAAACTTAAAACAACAAGCTATAAGCCAGATTTAATCAAACTTTCAAAGCGCATGCAAAGTCAAAGCTCCCATTGATGTAACTATCTATATTTGTGTTTTTATATGAATAAATATTATTCCGTATTTAAAGCCGTTTATTTTAAATCAAAAATCAAATATATATAAGCAAATACTATAATATTGAAACGAAAAATTTTAGTGGCTCTTTAAAAACTGGAAAATTTTGTAAATTGTAACTTTTGGCTCTTCCGTTTCAATAGGTTGCCGAACCCTGCCCTAGGGGATGAGTTCCGAGAAGCTCCGTCTCTCTTACGATCACGTTGAACATTATATTGTGATTGCAGGTGTCTCAGAGGGAGCAGATCCAAACGACCTTCCCCACTCGTGATATTAGTGTTGAGAACAAATTAAAAATATTACTTGTAAATATATTGTTTGGAGTTATTTAAATATATTTAAATAATTTAGATTGAGTAAATCCTATCTTGTCAGATATCCCTATGAAATGGATACTTATAAGTGTTTTGTAGTACCATAAATATATATGTTTATGTAGTGGTTGTTGTGCAAACCCTTAATTGACGAACATAATCCAAAACTTTTTAACGTATTACTTTCTCTAGTATTGCAAAGTACATTCTAGTAGCAAAAGTATTATAACTTAGTCAAACATTATAATTCCTATTTTTGACCGTTTTATAAGTTTGAATTCCAATATAACGTTTTTGGGTCATATATGTGTATATATCAGTAAGTGTGTACAGTAGCATAGGCAAAGGGGGGTGGGTTAAGAGTCATACCTCCTCTTGCTTGAAAAATAACATAAACGAAACTTTGTATTTTCAACATTCCAAGATCCTGATTACGTCTATGTGTGTGTAAAGGCCGTATGTGTTGTTGTTGTTGAAACCCAGACCGTCCGACCTACCAGAAAGGTGTAAGGTAACTGTTTGGACGGTCGGGAAGTGCCACCCAATTTAGACCGGAACCCAGTGGGGGGAGGCATCCACAGGGACCGTACCCTCCTTCCCCTACCACCAACCTCTCGGAAGGACTTTCGGACCCACATGTTTAACGTGATCGTACTCCGCATGAACACGGCGGCAGTTTTGGCAGTGGCTGGAATCGAACCCGGGCCCACCGAGTGCAACTCCAGCGCGCTAACCAATGGGCTACCGCGCCCCAGGCCGTATGTGTGTCAAAGGTCTGCAAGAGTCAAAAATTCAGTTTCACTTTCACCCCACCTGACAGAGTCAATGTTTAAACCCGGTCCGAGCTTGAAGAACTTTACAGGTGTAGAACCCGAACCCGGCCTAGCTATGTTCAAAGACCATTGAATCTCGGCCCGGTCCGGCCCGTAAACATACGAGTAAAAAAACATATTTTTTCTTTATAAAAATGTTTCTTCAACAAGAGCCTTCAACGAGTTTAGATACAAATCTAGTGTTTGAAGACCGAGCGGATATTACTGAAACTGCTTCTGGTACTCGGACTGAAATAATTTCAGTAGCTAAGCTGACATCAGAAACAGCATCGATATCAACTTCAGCAGCAGTCTTAGCCTCGGTATCAGTCACTGAACTTTCTGATTCTAGCAGTGATACTTCGCAGCCGCTTCTTAGTGCTGATGCATTGTCAGATCCAGCTTTTTGGCCACTGGTTATTTCAGATGATATGAATGTGTTAATAGTTGTAATAGGGCCTGTATAAACAAAAAAATTTACGTTTCCAACAGATGATTAAAATCGATCTTTTTCAGCTACGTATTTTCTTGAAGAGTTAGGAAATAAATAAACAGTCATACGGGACTGGCTTGTTTATTCACAATTCAGTGGTTGTGTATTCTGTTTTCATTGTAAGTTATTCAACATCTTTGTGAATGCGTTTAGGGATAAAATAGGTTATAAAGATTGGCGTCATTTATCTAGAAATGTAGAATGATATGAAAAAAGTGTGGCACATTTTCAAAGTGTGAGACAATGTGTGGATTTAAAGCAAAATCTAGAGCAAAGAAAAACTGTAGATTCCGCATATCAGGCCCAAATGGATCGTGAAAAGAAGAGGTGGATGGCAGTTATTGAAAGAATTATATACGCCATTCAGTTTTTAGCCTGACGAAATTTAGCTTTTAGAGGGCATACGGAAAAGTTGCTTCAAAAAGATAACGGAATTTTTTTTTAATTAATAGAAAGTATTTCAAAATTTGATAATGTTACAGCAGAGCACATTAATCGCATTGAAAACGCCCGACACAGCAATATGTCTCATTACTTAGGTCAGAACATTCAAAATGAACTGATCACAGTAATAGGTGAAAAAATTAAACAAACTATAGTTAACACTCTTAAAGATTCTAAATATTACTCTATTATTTTAGATTGTACTCCAGACATTACTTATGAGGAGCAAATTACAGTACATTATAGATTTGTTTATTTTAACCCCTCAACGAAAAACGTTTAAATAATTGAGCATTTTCTTGGATTTTGTTCTGTTACTGACACAGCAGGATAAGGATTAATAATGTTTTTATTGTATTTTAAAAAAAATTAAATATGGATATTAATAACATACGCTGTCAAGGTTACGACAACGGCGCCAACATGAAAGGCAAAAGGATAGGCCTACAAAAAAAATTTAGATATTAATCCTAGAGCATTTTATGTACCTTGTGCAGCACATAGTCTTAATTTAGTTCTGAATGATGCTGCAAAAAATTCACTGGAAGTTACCAATTTTTTTACCATTGTCCACGAAATATATGTATTTTTTTCGGCTCAATGTCTCGGTGGCACATATTAAAGAAATAATTTGACACTTTAACTCTAAAACCACTTTCCGATAAGCGATGGGAAAGCAGAATTCATGCCTTGAAAACACTTCGTTTTAATTTGGAAAATATTTATGATGCCTTGTTTTTTATTTATAATGATTAAAATAAGGGCAATGATACAAAAAACATGGCAAATTCTTTGATTTCAAAAATAAAGTCTTACAGATTTATCTGCTCATTAGACACTGGGTATAATATTTTATTAAAAATTAATTTTGTAAGTAAGTTTTGCATCAATCTACTGTGATCCTTCCAGAGGCTGTTAAAATGGTAAAAGAAGTAAAAATATACTTAACTGAACGTCGAACGGATTCGGCTTAAATGCTCAATGAATCAAAAGTTATTGCTGAAGAATTAGATTGTGAAATTAGTTTTTCAGCAACTGGTACTGTGCGACCCGGAAAAAGGGGGACTATATTTGATTATGAAGGTGTAAACATTTTAAAAATTCGCTAAATGTTTTACTAAGTAGGACGGTTCGACTGATAGGCAATTGCTAACGAAACATCATTTTAGCACTCTCTTCTAGCAAAACAAAATTAATTTCATTGATTCAGCGTCGTTTTTTTCAATATGGCGACAATTCCGCCAATTAGGCAAAGTTTGCGAAAAGTGGCCAAGTTAGCTATATCTCGGCAAATTCATAGATCTGAAGAATAAAACATCCAGATCTCGCTTGTATATATGAAAACACAAAAATTGTTTTAGAAGATATACCCGTTCTACTCTTATTCTTTTTCAACAATTGGCTAAATGAGTTTACTAAACACAATATGTGACTTTATTGGCTAAACACAATATACAAGTTTGAAAACTTTTTGCCAAAATAAATTATGATGTACGCAGTCCGTAATTAATATAATTAGCAGAAAAATCGAACCGTACATTTATAAGATATATTTTTATATTCATTTATTTATTATTCAAAGCGAAAAAATAATATCGTTGAGTCAGAGCATGTGAAATATAAACCATGGTTATAGAGCTTCCATTTTAAATCATGTTTCAAACCTGAAATTTCAAAAGTGACTAATAAGCTCAATAAACTCCCACCAAACTCAGAAATATACAATTCAAATAAATTGGCGGGAAAAATATCGTCTGCATACTGATATCTCTAAGATAGGTTTAATTGTTCGTTTTTAATTAAAATCTAGACAATTCCTGGTCTTTGAATCTCGAAACACTGGACTAAACTTTAAGTTGAGCTATTTCAAGGCTACCCATAAACTTTCACTAAATTCGGTTCAGTCGTTCACCCGTGACGATGAGACAAGCAGACAAATTTTCAATTTTATTTATACAGATTTATTGTTGTTCTTGATTTGAAATTAAATTCCGAAATATATTGAAAGTTAAAAGAAAAATGAAGAACTCGGTTTATTCAGAAGACCACATAATTTGCGAACGAATTTTAGAAAATACATTAGGGCATAAATATATTAAATAAATTATATTGTACTGCATTATCCGACGATACCACCATTAAATGTATGACAGTTTAGCGAAAATTTTGCTATTTGCGTTACTTATTCAGGAAAAAGTATTAATTTCTTTATACTGTTTATTGTTTTCTACGTTCAGAAAAGTAAATACTTTTGTAAATTGTTACTAAATATTTGTGATTATTCATAATTTAAAAATTATACGTTTAACTGATATAGCTGAACATTCCATAATAACTAAATGCTAAATCGTGGATTTTACAAGCTTTCACATCAATAGTTAATATTGTTAAATATCATTTCGTTTGTACCATGTTAGTCAGCTGCTTTTTAAAAGCAACAAAAACGCAGACAATATATTTTATTGATTTAGTCGATATCAATACATTATCAATTCAAATATGTCTTTACAGAAACAAAAATCCAAACAACGATTCCTACAACAAGGACACATTGCATAATAGCTTGATCCCGCTGAATTGATTGACGATACATCTCTATTGATTTAATCAACCTATCACGCGCTATTGATTCAGCCGACGGTTGCATTGGTTGATTGATCTCTTGCTCCGGCTCTATTGATATATAGGGGAATATTTCTTTCATCAAATTATTCCACTTCTGCAGTGCCCACTGTGGAACTATTCCATAGGTGAAAGTTAAACTCATCAGATAATTGGCGGATTTTTCCTTAAAAGCCATAACAGTTTGTTCATCTGTTAACCCCCATCTTAGGAATCTCGAATCTCTTCGAAGCATCTCGTCCACATAAGATTTTCTTTTCACCAAATTCCTTTGATGGAGTACCAAAGGGTCAAATATGGAACTCAAAGAGTTAGAACAAAACATAACTTCCCTTTTAAACTTTACTAAGGCTTCTGGAGACAGCCGGAACCACTTTATAAGACTGTCCAGATCCTGCGAATTGCGTGAAAGAAGAACCCATGGAAATTTTAGACCCGAAGAGAAAAACAATTCTTTTTTAAACTGCTCAATAGCTTCTGCCGTCGGAAAACACCAGATGAGAAACTGCTCAACGACCTGTAGATTCGAGTTAGCTATATGATGTTCACATAAATACATAACATATTTTTTGATAAACCATTTTCTAAATCGCTCTCTAGTATCTTCCGATGTAAAGCTCCAAGCGAGGAATCGATCGACTTCATGCAGTTTTGAGTGGATTGCAAAACTAATGCATACATCCCTCGAATATACCTTGACGAACCGTGATTTAAATTTTCTTGCAGCATCTTTTGATGGAGCATACATTTCTATTAATTTATCCAAGCAATCTACTTCTATCGTATATTGAAAATTCGAAACTTCCATAAAATCAATTCTCTGATCTCTAAAAAATATGTTTAAAATAAATTGAAAAATTTCCTGCTGTGATGAAAACCCCCAATTTAACCATGAAATCAAGCAATCACCGTTAACCTGTGTCAGCATCTGAAAGCATGAATCTTTTCCTGATTTAGATATCAAGATCTTCTTCTTAAACCTACCGATATCATTTTCAGGCAAATACTCTATCAGCATCGAGTTAAGTAATTCCAAGTGCTCTTCCAGGCCCAAATGGCAACAAAATGATTCTCCATACTCGGATTCTAAAAACGATCGTATCTGATTAGGAGTTACGTGTTGCAAAATGTGTTGAAATATTATTACATTTCGAATTTTAAGTGGCTTTTTATTGATAAAAGCCAATAGTATTTTGCCCACAACGTTCTTTGGGCTTGTTAGATAATTATCGCTATATCGCTTGAAATTATCTGGCGTTTTCTCCAATAGCTCTACCATTACATATCCGTAACGGTAATCCATATAATCACTTATTTTAGTCTTATGACCATTTTCATTTGAATAATGGTTTGCTAGGTTTAATAAAAGATCTCCGTATTTTGATTTGGGCAGAATTTTCCATAAGTCTTCAATAAGTGGAATTAAAAGATCCAGGTATGGCCATTGTAGAAAGCATACAAGTAAATTATGTTCGATGTCTGGAAGGACATTTTGGAAAAATCGAACCCTTCGTTTTTTAGACATTTGCGTTAAAAGAAAGCATAAAATATCCATGTAAGGTATTAGTGAGGATAACTCGTTAAAATACGGTAAAAAATCCCCAGTAATTTCCTTCCGTAACTTCCGTATTTTGATATTATTCTCCACTTCTAAAGCATATTGAATGTCATTTCGTCTTAAATTTTCATCTAATTTATCCCAACAATAAAGCACAGTTAATCTTGATCCTTCACCTATTCCACACAGCATTAAACCATCCCAGAAATCACGATATCCAATCACTTTGCTTTCTCTTCCAACCATTCTGTGTGACCACACCAATACTAGTACACATTTTTCAACATGAAAAATATCTTCACGCTGTTTAGATGAAAGTTGATCCCATAGATGATAAATATGCATATGAAAGCAATAGAAACACGCCATTCTATAACGTTGGTAAACTGATATTCTTTCGTCTCGGATTAAACGTTTCGCAATCTTCTTTTCGTCCAGTCTCATTTCAACTGTCCAATCGGAGTGGGTCAAAAGACTGTCTGCAAAAAGGGGAGACAAACTAAACTCGACTTGTTGCCTGTTCCAACTGAACAACTGCAGAGCTATTAACCGAATGCGACCGACCAACAGATTCTTTAATGCTGGAGGAAGAGGGAGTTGCTCACAAATAGCACTTGATCGCTTTACAATTAAAATCTCCCATGTACTGTTAAGAATTGAATATTTATGCAGTTTTAGTGGTTCTGACTCAAATATAATGTCTTTCTTTAGTTCAATATTTTGACATAAGCGAATGGCTAAAGTCGTGATGGCCTTGTCTTGGAGTGACGGAGGGGCTTTTACGTAACCTTTTATGAGGTTCTCCGAAATATCCAGCATGCTTACGCACATTTTTGTTTTATACACCTTCAAGCAGAATATTAGATATTTGAAACAATCCGATCACCTTCTTTTTGGTTTTAATGACCTGGAAGAAAAGCAGAAAATTAGCTATTTCCGTGATGCAAAAGATCTTAACATTAGTGCAAAATCAAAATATTGTACTTATTTTACATTTCCAGAGTGAGGTACACCAAACCATTATTTGTAATTTGGATGATATTTTTATGTTACATGAACATTCACAACTATAAACTAGAGGAGGATAGAACGCGATCAGAGTCAGGAGTCGAACTGGATTGCACCTGAAACTTATGGATTGCACTGAAGCATGCTACCTACTGCACTACCCTAAACATTACGGAGTTTATAGCATTGCTTTGCATACTCCTCTTTCAAAACCAGGTCTTAGACCATAGATCAAAACCTACGGCTTTAGGCACGTAATATTGTGGATAATATTGCCGTCTATGAAAATGTTTTAATAAAATGCATTAATAATTTAATAAGGAGGGCGCCATGTCAAAAATTAGATATTAAAGGAAAACAATTCACAATAAAGTCTTACAATTTGATTATACCATTATTACGTTAAATTTAGAGTTGTTATTAACGTTAATATACGTTAAAATTACGAGTATTATTAATACGTTAAAATTACAGGTATTAATTGTACAAGTGTTTTCAGATGTTTAGAGTCCATCATCAGTGGCAATGCAAAAAAGGGAGAGGATGCATGAGTCACATAGTCAGAAACCGTGGACAAAATTTGCAAAAGATTAGCAAGATTACCAAAAATAAAAAAGAATAAAAAGATACAATTATAAAATTCACAAGTTAAATATGAATAACAGATTTTCAGAAGTCAAAAAATAGCATTAAAAATAAAATTAACAGAAATATATATCTAAAAATTCAGACAAAATATAACTCGCAGGGAGTCGAGAATGAGACGTCAAGCAAAACTGAGAGTTTGAACAAGATCGCAGGATAAATATAAATAAAACAATCATTTCCAAACCACAGTTTCGTTTGGTATCTCATTATCGAGGATCTCATAGGATAGAGACTCATAGGATAGAGATCTCATAGGATAGGGACTTCAAATTTGGTGCACGGGTAGATAGTTTGAAAGGAAGAAATTGTGCAATTTCAGATTTTCAATATTTGCTACTTTAATTTGTGCAGCAAACCAACATGTTCGATTTCCAAATAACTGAGACGCGATTCTTTTTAATGCGATAGAGGCTTGATATTTGGTATATGGGCCAATCATCTGATAAAAAACACAAAACGAACAGTTTTTCAAAATTGTTCATTTATAGTTATGATCTACAGAAAAACGTTCGAAAGGGAAAATGATAAAATAGTATGCTTCAGGATGAGATAGAGACTTTAATTTGGTGTACGGGTATACAGTTCGAAAGAAAGAAGTGAGCAATTTATATTTCCATCTTTAGGTGGTTCTGCACACCAAAATATTCAATTTGCGAAAAAATGTAAAACGCAAAATTAATCAAAAATTCACATTATTTTGGTCTTGCTTATTGCAAGACCGTTGATTTTCAACGGGTATTCGGCTAGAATTACAATAGTCACAAATTACACAAATAAATCTGATATAAAACTAAGCATATCTACAGTATTAACCTGGATAGTGGCGGAACTAGAATTTGGTTTTCCTTATAGGGGAGGGGAGTAAAGATTATTTTTAATTTCGTACATACGTACAACATGCATATATAAGTACAATTAAGGTAAAAAGTCATTTAATCTAGTATACGTGATTTCACTGGGGGAGGGGCTGATACTCCACGCATAATGCTTCTGGATCCGCTTGCGAACCTGGACATAAAACTAGTTAACAATAAATTACTGATCTATATTAAGCTATTCATAGATTACACAAATAAATCTGATATGAAACTAAACATATCCACAGTATTAACCTGGAGAGTGGCAAATTTAGAATTTGGTTTTCCTTATGGGGGGGGGGGGGGGTGGAGAGACTAAGATCATTTTTAATTCCGTACATAGGTGCAATATGTATATATAGGTACAATTTAGGCAAAAAGTTATTAATCAAGTGTAGGTGATTTCATTGGTGGAGGGGATAAAACTCCACACTTAATGCCTATGGATCAGCTTGGGAACTCGAACATAAAACTAGTTAAAAATAAATTATGAACTATATTAATCTATTCACAGATTAAGCAAATAGATTTGATATAAAAGTAAAGATATCGACAGTATTAACCTGCCAACGGCCCTACCGAGCTGAAAACACCGGTTCTCGTTAGATCACCGAAGTCAAGCCACATCGGCACAGTTAGTACTTGGGTGGGTGACCACCTGGGAACACCGCGTGCTGTTGGCACATTTCGGCCTCGGTAGCCCGGTGATTTGCGCACTGGATTTGCACGCTGCCACAACTGCCGCCGTGTTCATGCGGAGTACGATCACGTTAAACATGTGGGTCCGAAAGTCCTTCCGAGAGGTTGGTGGTAGGGGAAGGAGGGTACGGTCCCAGTGGATGCCTCCCCCACTGGGTTCCAGTCTGAATTGGGTGGCACTTCCCGGCCGTCCAAACGGTTACCTTACACCGTTCTGGTAGGTCGGACGGTCTGGATCTCAACAACAGTATTAATCTGGACAGTGGTTGAACTAGAATTTTTTTTTTTTGGGGGGGGGAGGGGACTAGGATTATTTTTTATTTCGTACATATGTACAATATGTATTTATAAGTACAATTTAGGTAAAAGTCATTTAATCTAGTGTAGGTGATTTCATTGATGGAGGAGCTGAAACTCCACTCTTAATGCCTATGGATCAGCTTGCGAACCCGGACATAAAACTAGACTATATAATAAAAGGCAATGTATGTCTGTCTGTGTGTGTGTATGTCTGTCTTATACACTATAGGTTTAGCGACCGCGCGTCGGAGATCTACGAAATTTGGCAATCGGAGACCCGGGGGTGGGGGTGGGGAAGGGAAGGTGACACGTATAAACCGATTTTTAAAATTTGAATTTTTTTTTTGTTATTTAATGTTTTATGCGATTTCGACCGTTTTTCCCCTTTTTTCTCCACCATGCAGACGTCGTAGAAAAAAACAAATCACACGACCGGAAAGAGCAGGCCATTGCGAGTAAAAATATATCAATTTCAAATCTCAATATCAATTTCAAATATATTTTAAAGATTTTAAAGTAAAAGTCATTTTCGACTCATGAAAACGAACTTTCGTTTTAAATCCTCGCACCAAAAAAAGTATCGAGATTTTCAACTAATAATTTATATTTTTAGAAAGTTCAAACATCAGGCATTCTTACAAGTCCAAATTGGTCAAGATATAATTATAAATAGAAGGCCGATCCTGATTTTAAAGAAGTAATGATATTTCTTGACGAATTCTCGGGAAGTTCCGACTTCTCAATTCCCTGCGGCCGCAGCCTGGGACGTCATGACGTTTCCATGGAGATCGTGCATCGGGTTAGAAAATAACGTGATAATTTAAATGATGAAATTAAGAGCTTAGCATATGGTCATTATAAAATTTAAATGTTTGAATTATAGTTTGTGCGGTTTTTGGAATGGGGACTATTAAAAACTGAATTAGTGTTTGCCTTTTATAAGGTTTTTTTCTTATTATGCTGTAATGAATTGTGGCGATGTATTGTTTACATCGGGTGGTGATTGGGACCAAAATGGAAAAATTTAAACACTGAAGAAATAAAAAAAATAAATAAAAAGAAAGTTGTGGAGAATGTCGCGGTGCCTTAAGGCCCTATCACACTCAAGAACTTTTGGAACAACCAACTATTTCGGACAACTTTTCCCCGAATTTTTCGGCGAAAAAGTTGGCGATAGGGTTATTGACAGTTTGAAGAAGTTGTGCTAAATGATAAAACAACGGCGGTATGTTTATCGCCTTTTGGCGACAACTATACATTTGTACATGTACTTTTCGGCAGGCAGCGCGTTCTCGCATCGACTTCGGCAGTAAAACAAGACTTTTACTTAGTACTTCCTTTTGTAACCTTTATTACTTTGTAATTATGACTAAATTGCTATCAGCTGCAGGGAAAAATCAAATATGCCTTGGCATAATTACGCTAGGAGAGAGGAATGTGGACAAAATCTATTGTAAGTTTTTGATTTGCTCTTTTTTATATGGATTACTTCAGATATCAGAAGCTTAAGCAGATGAATGAACATTAAAAAATATTTGGATTTGTCACACATCCGTATAAAAAAGCAAATAAATATTTGTTGAAAAATATTCACTCTATTTTAAGATACAAAATTAACTTAAAAAGCGATATTGCCGATATTGATTGAAATGAAACAAAGAAAAAGAAAACGTAAAAAGTATTTAAATTCAAGGATGCCGTTATTAAAATATCATGTCTTAAACAAATTTAAGTTCATTACCATTTTATACTTGATTTTAAAGGTTTTCAAATACGTATCTATATTAAATATCCGAAGATGTTCTTTGCTCATTTGTAACGTTTAAAATATTTCTCATTAAATTAAACTTTTAAAAATTATTTTATCTACATTTATATTTATTGAGTAATTATGTTTTAAAATAGATTTAAATGTACATTCCATCTATAGCTGGTATAAAGTATACTTCAAGATGTTTTTTAAAGTGACTTCGAAATAAATTTTTATAAGCATTCAAATTTAAAAGAGTAAACTTTTCATATTTACATACAAACTTATTTTTTTTATTAAAAGTAAATGATTTTTAAATGTATTGTAAATTTCTAATTGTCTATGTGCGTTTAAAATAATAAAAAAATTCTTCAAATGTTAGCATTAAATTATTAAAATTTCAAAGTAGCCTGATTTTTGTTTCTATTCTAATCTAAAATGTTCAAAATCACATGTCGAAAGATAACTACTACTCGTATAAGGATGTTCGATGATTTCTGTCTAATTTTACATGCACATTTTATATTTGCTAATTTTACAAGCACTTTTTTACTTATTCATTTTACAAGCACTTTATTACCAGGTATATATTCCATCTATATCTGGTATAAAGTATACTTCAAGATATTTTTCAAAGTAACTTCGAAATAAATTTTTATAAGCATTCAAATTTAAAAATAATTTAAAACAAAAAAATTCTGCAGATTATTAAACAAAAACTATATTTGAATATTTTAGCAACAGATGGCAGCACTTGTAAAATTTAAAATTCGCATGGATTCGAACCAGAGCCCAGTCGCTTGCTGAGCTGATTCTCTACCACCCAAGCCAAAACTTCACATTTGAAATATACTAACAAATTATATCATGCAATGCATTTAGTGTTATTTTAGAGTACTATTTTGAAGAGTAAACAAAATAAGTTTTCAAGTTGTTTCAGTATTGCAATAGAAAGATAAAAAAGAGTCTATGGAGAACATACATGAAAATTCATTTTCTAAATTCTGTCTGATGTTTTTTTTTAACGATTCGAGAAAGAGAATATAATTGTATTCGTTAAAACGAGGAAATTGCCATAGTGTAGTAAATATTCTAAAACAATTTAAATTAGGTTCCTTTGTGTTTTGTGATGGAATCACTTTAGTTAGCTTATTTTAGAAAACTGATGAAATATGTATATATCGCTAAAGCAAACTCGCGTACGCTCTTGTTTAAATTCACAGAAAGGCGGATTTTCTGAAACGCATCTATACTGTAAACTAGCAAGCCGCTGAGAAATATAAATTTGAATCAGAAGAGACCAAAGAGATTATATTAGTAATAATATCTTAATTTTTATTATATAATATTTCATGTATATAAAATCGCTTTGGAAGAGATGGTTCGTAAAGATGATATTTTCTCATACGCATGTTTCTTTAAATTCTTTTATAAATACAGTGGATCTTTTAGATTCCACAAAAATGATTTTTCACGTATTGATTCAATTAACTCCATTTCCATCTCGCATGACTACTTTTTTTCGACTTCGAGACGACTTCCATTGACATCCACCTTTATGACACAGAAATATTATAAATACTTAACAAAATTCTAAATCTAAACTAAAATAATACTTCGCGCTGCCTGGTTATTACATCAATATAATCCATCTGTTATTATATTCTATCTGTTTGTGCTCCACAGATTCAAACTTGCGCGAGGATTTCACGCCAAACCAGAATGTAGTAGAATCTGCGCCAATCTTTCTACACACGTGATTCCTTCGCTACTCATCTGTGATTGGCTGGTTGGTAAAAAATTGTCCGAAATGAACAACTTTTCTATACCGGTCAGATAAAGTTGTGCCAATTTTTTGACCTTATTTCACACGAGTTTTCCCCCAACTCGGCGTAAAAATTGTTCGAAAAGTTGATTGTCCGAAAAACTGCCGGAAAAGTTGTTGAATGTGATAGAGTCTTTAAACTTTCATTCCTAGTTTTAACGTCATTAAAATTAACTCCACGGGGTTGAGGGCGCGGAAAATTGGTTTTTCTTAGGGGGGGGGATTAAGATTATATTTTATTTGGTACATAGGTACAATATGTATATATAAGTACAATTTAGGTAAAAGTTAATTCCTTTAGTGTAGGTTATTTCATTGGTGGAGGGGCTGAAACCTCACACTTAATGTCTCTGGATCAGTTTGCGAACGTTAACTCCACGGCTTTAAGGGCTCGTAGCCCAGTCATTACTGCACGGGAATTGCACTCGGTAGGACCAGGTTCGATTCCCGTCACTGCCGAAAACTGCCGCCGTGTTCACGCATAGTACGATCACGTTTAACATGTGGTTCCATCAGTCCTTCCGACAGGTTGGCGGTAGGGGAAGTAGGGTACGGTTCCTGTGGATGCCTCCCCCACTGGGTTCTGGTCTAAATTGGGTGGCACTTTCCGGCCGTCCAAGCAGATATATTACACCATTCTGGTAAGTCGGACGATCTGGGTCTCAACAACAACAACTGGGTTATGGTGCCAGCGAGTTTGCCACAGTCAGAATTTTCAAGAGTAGCGAACAGACTGGTCGCCGAAGGCGGCTAGTAAATAATAAAAGTCAATGTCTCTATGTCTGTCTGTGTGTCTTATACATTATAGGTTCAGCGACCGCGCGTCGGAGAGCTATTGGCAATTTGGCATGAGCTATTTGGCAATCGCGGGGGAGGGGGGGAAGGGACACGTCAAAACAGATGTTTAAAATTTCAATTATTTTTTTGTTATTTAATGTTTTATGCGATTTCGATCGTTTTCCCCCATTTTTGCTCTTTTTTCTCCACCATTCAGACGTCGTAGAAAAAAACAAATCACACGATCGGAAAGAGCAGACAATTATGACTAAAAATATATCCTTTTGAAGTCTCAGGGACAAATTCTAATAGTTTTTAAAGATTTTAAAACAAAAGTCACTTTCGGCTCAAAAAAAAAACGAACTTTCGTTTTTAAATCCACGCATCGGGAAAAGTTCAGACAATTTCGACTAAAAATTTACATTTTTAGAAAGCTCAAAGATCAGGCATTCCTACAAGCCCAATCTGGTTAAGAAATAATTATAAGTAACCGCCCGATCCAGATTTTAAAGAGGTAATGATTTTAAATTTCTCGGGGAAACCGTTAAGAATTTTCGATTTTTCACCCACAGAAAACGCCTTGAGCGCGCAGACGTTTCTATGGCGACGGTTTTTGGCATGTATCGGGTTAGAAGTTCCGATATTTTAAATGATGGTATTAAGAGCTTAGCATATGGTCATTGGATTGAATTGTGATGATGTATTGTACACATCGGGCGGTGGTAACAGTAAACAAGTGAAATTATATTTATTAGAAAATTAAGTTATATTTTACGTTATATGGTCATTATAAAATATAAATGATTAAATTACGGTTTTAACGTTATTGAACTAAAACAATGGACATTAATATAAATGGTCATTTTAAAATTCGTCATTATAAAATTTAAATGATTGAATTACGGTGGATTGAATTGTGGTGATGTATTGTAAACATTGGGTGGTGTAAAAGTATACAGAGTGAAATTATTATATATCATTGCGCAGGAATTGCACTCGGTAGGCCCGGGTTCGATTCCCGCCACTGCCAAAGCTGCCGCCGTGTTCATGCGGAGTACGATCACGTTAAATACGTGGGTCCGTAAGTCTTTCCGAGAGGTTGGCGGTAGGGGAAGGAGAGTACGGTCCCTGTGGATGCCTCCCCCACTGGGTTCCGGTCTAAATTGGGTGACATTTTCCGGCCGTCCAAGCAGATATATTACACCAATCTGGCAAGTCGGACGATCGGGGTCTCAACAACAACAACTGGGTTATGGTGCCAACGAGTTTGCCACAGTCAGAATTTTCAAGAGTAGCGAACAGGCTGGTCGCCGAATTGCACTCGGTAGGCCCGGGTTCGATTCCCGTCACTGCCAAATCTGCCGCCGTGTTCATGCGGAGTACGATCAAGTCCTTACGAGAGGTTGGTGGTAGGAGAAAGAGGGTACGGTCACTGTGGATGTCTCCCCCAACGGGTTCCGGTCTATATTGGGTGGCACTTCCTGGTCGTCCAATACCTGTAGTTACCTTGCAACTTTCTGGTATGTCGCGCCAGCGAGTTTGCCACGGTCAAAATTTTCAAGGGTAGCAAAGAGGCTGGTCGCCGGAGGCGGCTAGTTAACAATAAACTACTGAACTATATTAAGCTATTCACAGATTACACAAATAGATTTGATATAAAAATAAAGATATCTACAGTATTAGCCAGGACAGTGTGGAACGGAAAATTGGTTTTTCTTAGGGGGTGGGGGACTAAGATTATTTTTTATTTGGTACATAGGTACAATATGTATATATAAGTACAATTTAGGTAAAAGTTCATTCCTCTAGTGTAGGTGATTTCATTGGTGGAGGGGCTGAAACTCCACACTTAATGTCTAAGGATCAGCTTGCGAATCCGACATAAAACTAGTTAAGAATAATTTACTGAACTATATTAAACTATTCACAGATTACATAAATTGGCTTGTAGGCCCACTGCGAGTAGGTCTTCCAGATCGTGATCGGAGCTTTTGCTATTTGCTTCCCTTTTAATTCTCTGTTCAATGTAAAGGAATCATAATTTATCAGTAAATCAAATAATATTCATGAAATTTGGAAGTATTTTCGATAATGTTCATTAAAATGGGTGATTTAAAATATTAATATTGCTGTACATTTCCTTAAATAAAATATTTATAATGATTCAAATTCACTGTGGGAGCAAAGATGAAAGGATTCCATTCAGTTAGTGTTTTAATAAAAGTTTGAAAAAGAACCCTGTGTATTTATTGCTTAATCAGGCATTTTATTTGAATAATTCTTCAGTACATTCATCTAAAGTATGCGTACTTACAGATAAAGTATGCAGGTACTAAAATGATTACTGAATACTATATCTTTAAATATCATAAGACAATCATTAAAAAGAAACTCAGAATTTAACTTTTAATATGTTTACGTGTTTATTTATTTTTATTTCATTTTATTTTATTCATTTTTTGTTGTTGTTATAAATTGTAAAATTATTTAGAATTAAGATAAAATACTAGTTGAATGTCATTCATTAACCTATGCACTATAATTTGTAGAAGTTCAGGTTTTCTAATATAGCACATCTTATATTCCTATTTTTTACTACCACACATTAACAAATTGTAAACAATTTTGCTTAATGATAGAGTTTGAAATACCTCAGGGGCTTTGAAAATTTAATAAAGCTGTATAATAGAACTTTTGGTATTAATACTTCATTTACAATTCCATTGAAGTGGAAATGTAAGAAAGATTAAATTAGCTTTGTATTATTAAAATAACATTAACTATAATATAATGAAATGTACAATGGTAACTTGAAATTGTAAGTTAGTTACTTTACTATTTTCCAAGTTATTTTAACAATTTTCAATAACATAATAACTCGCTACATAAGAAATAAGTGTGCACAACCTAAACACAAATGACTTCTTAACCTATTCTTTTAAAATTTCATCATGCCATAACAAATAATTAAAAATATACATGCAATATATTAAGATAGTAAATCTTTTATATGCAATTACTTACTTATCAAACGTTTAAAAATATGTTATTGATGTGTGAAATATTACATTTTACATTATTTTACTTTCATAAATTTAGTGTAGCATTTTTATTGCTACAATTTCTTACTATTGAAAGTATCTTAAAAAGAGAATGACATTTTTTTATCTATATAAATAAAATTGAAAATACATCTATCTGTCTGTGTGTTTATCTATCTCATTATCACGGTAGAACTGCTGAATCGAATTTCATGAAAATTCTGTGGGTAGCCTTGAAATAGCCCTACTTAAAATTTAGTCCATGTATCGAGTTTCTAGGCCCAGGGATTGTCGAAATATGAATAAAAATCCCACAATTAAACCTTCCATAAAAATAGAATTATGCAGATGATATGTTTTCCGAAAATTTACTAAGAAAATTATATCATGATGCTTAGCAGCGCAATTAAATCAAATGTGTTTATTAGGCAGACGATTATTAAATTTTGTAAGATTTAAATAATAAAGAAATCGATATAAAAGAAAATTTTATAACCATTTTTATACCATTTCAGTGCTTTCTTTTTACTTTCCTTATATACATAATGTATAAGGAAAGTATTGTGACGGGGTCGAAAATTCGAATTCGAGTTTTCGACGGGAGAGCACGTTTCAAGCATCCCTGATCACGAATCAAACATTTTTGAAGTGATGTCTGTGTGTGTGTATGTGTGTGTGTGTGTGTGAAAGTATGTGTGTGTGTGTGTGTGTCAGTGAGTCTGTGGAGACGATAACTGACGAACGAATGGACCGATTCGAACCACATTTGGTACAAAAATCACAATCCGTAAACACTGGAAGCCTATTGTTTTTATACGTAATCGAATGTTCAGAACCCCCCTAAATTTTCGAATAAAATTTTGAAAAAATCGTCAAAAAATCAAAACCGCTAATAAAGTTACGCAAATAGACATTTCTTATGTAATTTTTCATTAGAAAACGATTGGCATAAGTTTTAGAACGCTAACATGAGCCGTTCTCGAGATATTGTACATTTTTCAAAAAAATTATGAAAAAGTCACATAAAAAAAAAAAATTCCTATTGAGAAACATGTTCACTTTTCATATGTAATACCATGCGATAAATTGAGTGACATCATTCTCGTGGATCTAGCTTGTTCCATTCATGAAAAAATATACTTTGAATAATACTTTTGTATTTAAACGCCAATAGTCATTTACCTGCTGTAAGAATAACTTTTTTCTTAGTGCATAACGCTTGGCGAGATTTTGGCGACGAATTTGGCGGAATGTCGCCAACTTGGCGACTTTTTTGAAATGTTGCCAAATTAATTAAAATCTCGCCAAATGGATAAAAATGATGCTAAATCAATGAAAATGACGACTAATTGTCGAAAATTCAATATCTTGGAAAGAATATTAGTATCTACTATAAGAAAAACCTATTTTTTTACTGTAAAAGTACTAAATTCATTACATTATATAAGGAAAGTCATGTGTTGCCCACATCAGATTTTTAGTTTATATTGATCCAATTTCATAAATATTTTATAATTTGTTTTCAAACGAGGATGTTTTATTCTTCAGATCTGCTTGAAGATAATTTTGTATAGAAAACACAGAAAGGAGAATTAAATTTAGAAGAATTAAGTGAAGGGAGAATTAAATGAAATATTTTAATAGAATGTTTTGAGTAAGAATGTTATTTAGAATACTGCAGGAATTTGCACATATTTTAAATCATGGGCAATGCCGGGTATATCTGCTATTAACAGTATACATAAAATAGTATGTTGTACATCTATCTGTCTGTTTATTATCTCTGCTCAGTAGAGCTCACCTATTTTCTTTTCATTAGAATTATTATAAAATTTCAAAAATAGAGACTCCAAATATTAAAACTTCACATCAAATTCTGAATTTTAAGTTTCTTGTATTATATAATCAGTACGAAGAACGGACATACTGCTAGTCTATTATAAAATATCACACAACTAACAACATTATTAAAGTAATTTTAAAATATTTGCAGGAAACTGAATAATTTATGACAACATATTAAGTACACTAGGCAAATGCAATAAATGACACAAGCTAACTTGATAAAATATACATTTTAAACATTGAATGATTTTAAATACTTCACAATTACTTAACAAAGCTTATTTTACAAGTGCCTAGTCAGTTTTCTTAATTAATATGGCAACAGTAAAATTTTAAAACAAACTAAGAAAACTCTAAAAGGTTTGTTGACGTTATAATTAGCAACAAAACAATTTAGAATCCAGTTAGCTTTAATTGACTAGCAATAATTTGATTGCCATATATTTAAAATTCTAAGTAATTTTAAATGACATGATAATAACCAAAAAATGGTAAGCACTTACTTCTAAATAGCATTTTCAGTATCTAACATTAGGGTAATAAGGTAATTAGTAATCCAATGTTATAAGGTATGTAGTCGAAGGTATGCAGGTCAAAATGGTTATTAAATCATGAAGTAACATATTATACATTCAAAAATACGATAAAAAAAACCTTTATGTATCCACGAGCGCAAGCCCACGTACTGCACTGCACGTACGACACTTCTTTGTGTTGGTTATACTAGGGGAGAACTTTTCAGAAAAGTTCAGACGGGGGAATTCGACGGCCAGACTTGGGCCTACAGCTCATACGTTTCAAGGTGCAGAGGGGGCAGTAGCCGGGGCCGGCGGAATTTCTTCTTCTTATCATAAAGAGCAGAACTAATCCCGACGGCCCCGCAGTAGCTCGGCCTCTTCTATCGGGGGATGACGTACGGTACCTGTGGATGCCTCCCCCACTGGGTTCCGGTCTAAATTGGGTGGCACATTCCGGCCGTCCAAACGGTTACCTTACACCTTTCTGGTAGGTCGGACGGTCTGGGTTCAACAACAGCCATCCAGACGTTGTAGAAAAAAACAAATCACACGATCGGAAAGAGCAGACAATTGCGAGAAAAAATATATCCATTTGAAATGTCAGGGACAAATTCTAGTATTTTTTAAAGATTTTAAAACAAAAGTCACATTCTGCTAAAAAAAATGAACTTTCGTTTTTAAATCCTCGCATCGGGAAAAGCTCCGATAATTTCGACTAATAATTTACATTTTTAGAAAGCTCAAAGATCAGGCATTCTTACAAGCCCAATCTGGTCAAGAAATAATTATAAATAACCGCCCGATCCGGATTTTAAAGAAGTAATGATTTTAAATTTCTCGACCACCATTAAGAAGTTCCGATTTTTCACCCACAGAAAACGCCGTGCGCGTGCAGACGTTTCTATGGTGACTGTTTTTGGCATGCATCGGGTTAGAAGTTCCGATATTTTAAATGATGGAATTAAGAGCTTAGCATATGGTCATTGGATTGAATTGTGGTGATGTATTGTATACATCGGGCGGTGGTAACAGTAAACACGTCAAATTATATTTATTAGAAAATTAAGTTATATTTTACGTTATAAAACGTTATATATACATTATGAAATTTAAATGATTGAATTATGGTTTTAACGTCATTGAACTAAAACAATGGTCATTAATATAAATGGAAATTTTAATTTCTTCATTATAAAATTGAAATGATTGAATATATAAAAAATATGATGATTATAAAATTTAAATGATTGAATTATGGTGGATTGAATTGGGGTGATGTATTGTATACATCGGGTGGTGGTAACAGTATACAGAGTGAAATTATTATATATCATTGCGCGGGAATTGCACTTGGTAGGCCCAGGTTCGATTCCCGCCACTACCAAAGCTGCCGACGTGTTCATGCGGAGTACGATCACGTTATACATGTGGGTCCGTAAGTCCTTCCGAGAGGTTGGTGGTAGGCGAAAGATGGTACGGTCACTGTGGATGTCTCCCCCAACGGGTTCCGGTCTGTATTGATTGGCACTTCCTGGCCGTCCAATACCTGTAGTTACCTTACAACTTTCTGGTAGGTCGCGCCAGCGAGTTTGCCACGGTCAAAATTTTCAAGGGTAGAAAAGACGCTGGTCGCCGGAGGCGGCTAGTTAACAATAAACTACTGAACTATATTAAGCTATTCACAGATTACACAAATAGATTTGATATAAAAATAAAGATATCTACACTATTAGCCTGGACAGTGGTGGAACGGGAAATTGGTTTTTCTTAGGGGGGGGGGGGGGAACTAAGATTATTTTTTATTTGGTACATAGGTACAATATGTATATATAAGTACAATATAGGTAAAAGTTAATTCCTCTAGTGTAGGTGATTTCATTGGTGGAGGGGCTGAAACTCCTCACTTAATGTCTATGGAGCAGCTTGCGAATCCGACATAAAACTAGTGAAGAATAATTTACTGAACTATATTAAACTATTCACATATTACATAAATAAATCTGACATAAAACTAAACATATTTACATTGTTAACCTGGACAGTGACGGAACTAAAATTTGGTTTTCCTTATGGGGGCGGGGGGGGGGGGGAGACTAAGACCATTTTTAATTTCGTACACAGGTACAATATGTATATATAAGTACAATTTAGGCAAAAAGTCATTTATTCTAGTGTAGGTGATTTCATTGGTGAAGGAGCTGAAACTCCCGATTTAATGCCTATGGATCAGCTTGCGATCCTGGACATAAAACTATTTAACAAAAAATTACCAAACTATATTAGGCTATGAACAGATTACATAAATAGATTTGATATAAAATTAAAGAAATCTACAGTATTAACCTCGACAGTGGTGAAACTAGAGATTGGTTTTTCTTATGGGGGGGGGGGGGGGGGTAAGATTATCTTTTATTTCATACATTGGTACAATATGTATATATAAGTACAATTTAGGTTAAGTTATTTAATCCAGTGTAGATGATTTAATTTGGGGAGCTTCTGAAAATCCATACCTTTTGCCTCTGGATCCGCTGGCGAACCTGGACATAAAACTAGTTAAAAATAAATTATTGAACTATATTAAGTTATTTACAGACTACACAAATAAATCTGATATAAAACTCAACATATCTACAGTATTAACCTGGACAGTGATGAAACTAGAAATTAGTTACTCCTTATGGGGAGGTGGAGGGAATAAGATTATTTTTTATATCGTACACAGGTATAATATGTATATATTTTAGGTAAAATGTTATTTCATGTAGTGTAGGTGATTTCAATGGTAGAGGGGCTGAATCTTCACACTTATTCCTCTGGATCTGCTTGGGAACCTGGACATAAACCTAGTTAATAATAAATTACTGAACTATCTATATATACTAATTGCCAAATTGCCGTCCGTCTGTCTGTCACGCTTTTTTTAGGCACTTCCCGAATAGAGACTTGCAATCTGGTAAACGTGTCGTTCGTTCGACAAAATCCCCCGAAAAAATTGTATTTTCCGAAAATGTTCTAAAGAAAGGGTGCTCCACACCAAAACGTTTGAAATGTGAAATGATAGAAAAGCATAGTTTGCAATTAGATAGATACTTCGAATTTGGTGTATCGGTAAATCGATCAAAAGGAAGAAAGTGTGCAATTTCAGATTTCCAGTATTTTTTGCTTTAGGGATTGACGTATACCAAAATGTTCGATTTTTCGAAAAAATGAGAAACGGCTCCAATAAAATTTGATAGAGGCTTGAAATTTGGTTTATTGGCTAATTTTTTGATGAGAACAACCAAGACAAGTAGAGTTTTTCAAACATGTTCGTTTAACGTGGTGCCCCAGAGAAAAACGTTCGAAAGGTGAATTGACAAAGAAACATGCTTCGGGATGAGATAAATATTTGAAATTTGGTGTACGGGTAGATAGTTTGGTAGGAAGAATGTGTGCAATTTCAGTTTTTCAGTATTTTCTACTTTAGGGATTGACGTATATCAAATCGTTCGATTTTTGAATTTTACCGATTGTTCAATTTTTGAAATGAAGGATAACCGACCCTTTTAAAACGTGTTAGAGGTTTGATATTTGGTAAATTGGCGAATTGGCGAATCATCTGATAGAAATCCTACGAAGAATGGAGTTTTCAAAAATGTATATTTAAGGGGGTGGGGACTCCACACAAAAACATTCAAAAGGTGAACTGATAAAAAAAAAGCATGCTTTGCGATGAGATAAAAAAATACTTCAAATTTGTATACTGGTAAATAGTTGGAAAGGAAGAAAGTGTGGAATTTCAGTTTTCCAATATTTGCTATTGTAGGGATGTCGCTCACTAAAATTTTCGATATGAAGAACAAATGAAAAACGTCTCGTTTGCAATGTGATAGGGACTTGATATTTATCATACCTGCTAATCATTTGCTAATAAAACCACGATGTATACGGTTTTTCAAAAATGTTCATTTAAGGGTATGTTCCACAAAAAAACGTGCTTTACGATAGGATAGAGGCTTCAACTTTGGTGTAGGGGTAGATAGTTTGAAAGGAAGTTATTGTGCAATTTCAGATTTTCAATATTTTCTTCTTTGGGTGTTCCTGAACCAGCCCCCCCCCCCCTCATTCAATTTTGGGTCGGGGTACCAAATGGAGCCGCGGGCCCTAGACACAAAGTAAAGGGGGGTACCTCCGTTTTCTTTCCTTTTCTGTTTTATTTAGGGGTAGCGCTGAATTTCAAGAAATTTATCAAGTGCATGATTTAACACAATATAACACAGAAGAAATTTATGAACGATTTTTCATATAATGGCAAGTGGTGTGTACATTTCATTTTAGAAGAAATATTTTATGCTCTTTTGCAGGAGTAGTTCGCACAGTCATACAAATTTTTGGAACAATCGGAAGTGACATCTCTCGAATCAGAAATGTACGTCATTAGTGACCTCTACTCCCTCCACAATTCGATACTGAATCCATATCAGTCATTATATAAGCTATTCCTATAGTCAATCCTGAGAAATAGGTATTGTATATAATTTTTTAAATCGGAAGTGACATCTATAGAACCAAACGTGGAAATATTTAATAAATTTTCCTAACCCCCTAAAAAATTTGATACTGAATCCATATCAGTTATCATCTAAGCTCTATCCTTAGCCGATTTTGAGAAATTAATGTTTAAAGGAAAATGAAAATTTTTGCCCAGAATTGAGAAAAGAACTCTATGTGGAATTCCTTTGTGAATCCCCACCCCCCCTGAAATTCGATGCTAAATTCACATCAGTTACCCCTTAAGATCTACCCATAATCAATTTAAATATATGTTTTAAGGAAATGTTTTGTACCATAAGATGAAAAACAGTATGCAGAAATCCTTAGAAAACCAAATTTCAGAAAGGGTAGGAGGTTCCATACTTCTTCTAGAATTTGATACTGAATCCATATCAGTCATCATCTAAGCTCATAAAAAATAGATGTTACAAGGAAAATGTAATTTTTTTAAATGCAAGCAACAACTTTATAATCAGAAGTTGAAATTCTTATTGATTTCCTAACCCCTTCGAAATTTGATTCATCGTCTAAGCTAGCCGTAGCCAATCCCAAGAAATAAATGCTGCAAGGGAAATTTGTTTAAGCAAAATTAAAAATTCTGCTAGCATCCCTCTACTTTCCATCACCAAAGCTCTATTTATAGCCAATCTTAGAAAATGGATGTTTCAAGGGAAAGGGGAAAATTTGTACTAAAAATGTAAAAAGAACCGGGTATGGAAATCTTTAGTAAAGTTCTCTACCTTCACCAGAATTGGATGCTAGATCTTTATCCAAGCTTTATCTACAAAAGATACGATCCTGAGAAATTGATGCTTCAAAAATTTTTTTGTTAAAATCAATGGTACTGCAACATTTTTGCCCACCACAACCATCCAGAAAAAACAGTTATTAGTGTTACTGCTGAATTACTTCCAATCAGTGTTCAGCTGCAATATATGAATAAAATAAAATATGAAATATCTCGGGATCTTATCAGACGATCAACTAACTTTTATTTGTTTCGTAACTTTTTAGATGAAAATAGCATACGCACTGATACATGCCATTATTTGCATCAATCGTTTTGCCTCACTGAAAAATGCCAAGAAGCAAAGTTCTCTGTTTTTGAATAAAATCCATTTTTTAACAGTTAGCAATAAAAGTTTGCATCCCTCAAATGCCCTACTAAAGTTATCCTTAAAGGTTTTAATCTACATATTTTTGATAACTTAACCGATTGCAATAATTTTTGATTTAATACATTGTAAATTAGTCTATTACAAAATTATATGTCCTAAATTACATTGATTTTGCAGTTTTTCATTAAATTTCATCTTTTATATGGTGAGTTAGCTCTATTTGAATGCCAATTCGCCAAGTATCGTGCCGCACACAGTCGAAAAAATGGTGGTGTTGAGAACAGTTTATACCAGCATAGCGGGAGTAGTAACATTTTATTTTATTTTATTTTATAACATTACAACTGCTTACTTTACAGTGTACAGTATAATTTAATAGAACCTTCTCATTTTTTATTTTATTTATTTATTTATTTTTTGGAGGGGGGGGGGGATTTTTTTAAGTGCCACTATTATTGTTTGATTTTCACCAAAAATCAAATCAGCTCAAGAGTAACGCCTAACCAACATAGCTACAGAATTTTAAGAAATTTTGTGATTATCTTTTGAACTACAGTGAATATAATTTCCAATAACACCAATCCACCAATATAACGTTGCTAAAATAAAGTTCATCAAAAACGTGTTTGTTTTACAGCTAATTCTTTTATTCTAATTTATTTTTATAATTCCATTAAGAGAATGATAACATGATTCAAAGCTCATTCATTATGTTCATAAAATATTTCTTCCAAAATGTATCAATTCTGATGTTTATGAGATGAAATGTCAAACGCGTATCCAGAATTATTTTTAGAGGGAGTGGAGTCACGTAAACTGTTAAGGCTTAGCAACACCATTTGTATGTACAAAACATCCCATCTAATAAAATTAGGTTTTTAAAATTAGTAATATTAATAAATAGGTTAATAAAATTAGGTTTGCTAAATTAGGATTTCGAGGGAGGGAGCAAACCCCCAAATCTCCCCCCTCCTGTCCTGGATACGCCTTGTCAAATGTAATATATAATAGAAAATGCATGAATTTTCTCTTTCAATGAGTACAGTTCTTACTAATTACCAAGTTCAACAAAAAATTATACAATATAAAGTATAAAAACCCATTATAAGCACTAAAACCTTCGTATTCCTTTAATAATTCAATATTTTGCCTGGAGTTTTGTAAATATTTAACTATAGTTGTTTTAAAGAAGTGAATTTACAAAACAGTATAGAAATGTGATAATTTAAGATTAAGACATCTAAAAATAATATGTGAAAAATATATGAAAACTATTTTGAACATACTTTAAATCTTAAATGGTAACATTGGGATCAATATTGCCTCTTTAATCTATTGTTTCAGCGAATAATTTTTTGTAAGATTTAGTCGCATGTTGGGCGATGCACTAGCACTGATAACACATATAATATTATTATATTATTGCATGAGAAATTAAAATAAATTTTCTTTTTGCACTTTCTTTAAAGAAATATCGGTTATTACATCACTGAAATCAATGTGGGTGGCAAATTCATGCCTTCGAGGAGCAATTTAATCTGATAGTAGCTCTTTGGTTCATACGGAGGTTGAAGAAAGAAACTAGAATTTTCCTTTCTGCAGCTCCCCATACAGTTGGACTCCAGGACACCCCGTTGCGTTAATTGGTTTACGAGAAGGGAAGATAACAAGGTAGATAAGATCGCCCTTTCCCAAACTTATAGTTTCACAAAAGAAATCTGTAGAAAAGGATCGCCTCAGTAGACAGCTGGATGTGATTGACAAGAGCTCTAAACTTAAATGAATGAGGGAGAGCAAACTTACCCACTAGGGATATAAAAGTGTCTATTTTATGTGTGCAATTCTAGAAAATTGCTCCCTGCTTGTAGTGATCAGTCCTTTTTATTTACTTGTTGACATCGCTTTTCTTAACAACAAAAATAATGGTCAGATTCTGCAGTTAAACACAATGACACTATGAAGCTATCTCTACCCAGACGACTAGTATTAAACTAAGGATACCTTCTTTGAGCCTTTTTACTTTCCCTGCAATACATGGTAATGTATAGGGAAAGTATTGGAATCATGTCGAAAATCGCAACTCGAGTTTTCGACGGATCTACACGTTTCAAGACTTCTAGAATACGAAAAAACCATTTTCAGCGTGACGTCTGTGTGTCTGTCTGTGCAGATTTTGTATCCACTCTAACTAAAAAACTAATACACCGAATTCCACAAAATTTCGTAGGTAAGTCACTTGTGGGCGGGGCTGGTGCTGAATAGTTTTGGGTAAGATTCGGGATAAAAGAACCCGCCTTTTTCTGCGAAATGGCCCGCAAAAGCTTGTATCCACTCTAACTGAAAAACTAATGGACCGAATTTCACAAAATTCAGTAGATGAGTCACTTGTGGGATACCCTGGTGCTGATTAGATTTTGGTATGATTCGGAAAAAAATAACCTGCCGTTTTCTGCAAAATGGCCCGCAAAAATCGTCAAAATCTAAACTAAAGAACTAGATATATTCAAATATATCCATTAAATGCTCATTTAATACGTAATTTTTAACGACGAAAAGAATAAGACCAACCCCATTACACTAGGACTAGCCGTTCTCGAGATATTTTAGTTTTTCGTATTTTCCCTACGCCACCTTTGAAAATAAGTCCGGTTACCGAATGAGAACAAAAATTGAATTAAAAGTAAAATAAATTAAATTAAATAAAGAGAACGTGAATATAAGTCTGCAAGGAAAGTCATGTGCTGCCCACATCAGATTTTTTACTTTCCCAGCAATACATGGTAATGTATAGGGAAAGTATTGGAATCATGTCGAAAATCGCAACTCGAGTTTTCGACGGATCTACACGTTTCAAGACCTCTAGAATACGAAAAAACCATTTTTAGCGTGACGTCTGTGTGTGTGTCTGTGTGTTTGTCTGTGCAGATTTTGTATCCACTCTAACTAAAAAACAAATACACCGAATTCCACAAAATTTTGTAGGTAAGTCACTTGTAGGCGGGGCTGGTGCTGATTAGTTTTGGGTAAGATTCGGGATAAAAGAACCCGCCTTTTTTTGCGAAATGGCCCGCAAAAGCTTGTATCCACTCTAATTGAAAAACTACTGGACCGAATTTCACAAAATTCGGTAGATGAGTCATTTGTGGGTTACCCTGGAGCTGATTAGATTTTGAAATGATTCAGAAAAACTAACAAGCCTTTTTTTGCAAAATGGCCCCCAAAAATCGTCAAAATCAAAACTAAAGAACTAGGTATACTCAAATACATCCATTAAATGCTCGTTTAATGCGTAATTTTTAACGACGAAAATAATAAGACCAACCCCATTACACTAGGACTAGCCGTTCTCGAGATATTTTAGTTTTCCGTATTTTCTCTACGCCACCTTTGAAAATAAGTACGGTTACCGATTGTGAACGAAAATTGAATTAAAAGTGAAATAAATTTAATTAAAATATAGAGAACGTTAATATAAGTCTGCAGAGAAAGTCATGTGCTGCCCACATCAGATTTTTACTTTCCCTGCAATACATGGTAATGTATAGGGAAAGTATTGGAATCATGCCGAAAATCGCAACTCGAGTTTTCGACGGATCTACACGTTTCGAGACCTCTAGAATACGAAAAAACTATTTTTAGCGTGACGTCTGTGTGTGTGTCTGTCTGTGCAGATTTTGTATCCATTCTAACTAAAAAAGTAATTGACCGAATTTCATAAAATTTGGTAGGCAAGTCACTTGTGGGCGGATCTGGTGCTGATTAGTTTTGGGTATAATTCGGGATAAAAGAACTCGTATTTTTTTTGCGAAATGGCCCGCAAAAGTTTTATCCACGCTAGTTGAAAAACTAAAGGACCGAATTAAACAAAATTTGGTAGGTAAGTCACTTGTGGGACACCATGGTGCTGATTAGATTTTGGTAAGATTCGGAAAAAAAATAACCTGCCTTTTTTTGCAAAATGGCTCGCAAAAATCGACAAAATCTAAAATAAAAAACTACGTATGCTGAAATATATCCATTAAATACTTGTTTTATACGTAATTTTTAACGAAGAAAATAATAAGACCAATCCCATTAAACTAGGACTAGCCGTTCTCGAGATATTTCTGTTTTTGTTTTTTTCTCTACACCACCTTTGAAAATGAGTCCAGTTACCAAATGAGAACGAAAATTGAATTAATAGTGAATTAAATTTAATTAAAATAAGAGAATGTGTATATAAGTCTGCAGGGAAAGTCATGTGCTGCCCACATCAGATTTTTACTTTCCCTGTAATACATGGTAATGTATAGGGAAAGTATTGGAATCATGCCGAAAATCGCCACTCGAGTTTTCGACGGATCTACACGTTTCGAGACTTCTAGAATACGAAAAAACCATTTTTAGCGTGACGTCTGTGTGTGTGCCTATGTGTGTCTGTCTGTCTGTGTGTGTCTGTCTGTGTGTCTGTCTGTCTGTGCAGATTTTGTATCCACTCTAACTAAAAAACTAATGGGCCGAATTTCACAAAATTTGGTAGGTAAGTTACTTGTGAGCGAGTCTGGTGCTGATTAGTTTTGGGTACGATTCGGGATAAAAGAACCCGCCTTTTTTTGCAAAATGGCCCGCAAAAGCTTGTATCCTCTCTAACTGAAAAACTAATGAACCGAAGTTCACAAAATACAGTAGATGAATCACTTGTGGATTACCCTGGTGCTGATTAGATTTTGGTACGATTCGGAAAAAAATAACCTGCCTTTTTTTGCAAAATGGCCCACAAAAATCGTCAAAATCAAAACTAATGAACTATGTATACTCAAATATATCCATTAAATGCTTGTGTAATACGTAATGTTTAACGAAGAAAAGAATAAGACCAACCCCATTACACTAGGACTAGCCGTTCTCGAGATATTTCAGTTTTTCGTACTTTCTCTACGCCACCTTTTAAAATAAGCCCGGTTACCGAATGAGAACGAAAATTGAATTAAAAGTGAAATAAATTTAATTAAAATAAAGAGAACGTTAATATAGGTCTGCAGGGAAAGTCATGTGCTGCTCACATCAGAATTTTACTTTCCCTGCAATTCATGGTAATGTATAGGGAAAGTATTGGAATCATGCCGAAAATCGCAACTCTAGTTTTCCACGGATCTACACGTTTCGAGACCTCTAGAATACGAGAAAACTGTTTTTAGCGTGATGTCTGTGTGTGTGTCTGTGTGTCTGTCTGTGCAAATTTTGTATCCACTCTAACTAAAAAAGTAATTGACCGAATTTCATAAAATTTGGTACGTAAGTCACTTGTGGGCGAATCTGGTGCTGATTAGTTTTGGGTATGATTCGGGATAAAAGAACCCGCCTTTTTTTGCGAAATGGCCCCCAAAAGCTTTTATCCATTCTAGCTGAAAAACTAATGGACCGAATTCCACAAAATTTGGTAGGTAAATCACTTGTAGGACACCCTGGTGCTGATTAGATTTTAGTTTGATTCGGAAAAAACTAACCTGCCTTTTTTTGCAAAATGGCCTGCAAAAATCGCTAAAATCTAAAATGAAAAATTTCACAAAATTTGGTAGGTAAGTCACTTGCGAGCGAGTCTGGTGCTGATTAGTTTTGGGTACGATTTGGAATAAAAGAACCCGCTTTTTTTGCGAAATGGCCCGCAAAAGCTTGTATCCACTCTAACTGAAAAACTAATGGACCAAATTACACAAAATTCGGTACATGAGTCACTTATGAATCATCTTGGTGCTGATTAGATTTTGGTACGATTCGGAAAAAAATAACCTGCCTTTTTTTGCAAAATGGCCCACAAAAATCGTCAAAATCAAAACTAATGAACTATGTATACTCAAATATATCCATAAAATGCTTGTTTAATACGTAATTTTTAATGAAGAAAAGAATAAGACCAACCCTATTACACTTGGACTAGCCGTTCTCGGGATATTTTAGTTTTTTCGTATTTTCTCAACGCCACCTTTGAAAATAAGTCCAGTTATTAAATGAGAACGAAAATTGAATTAAAAGTGAATTAAATGCAATTAAAATAAAGAGAACGTGAATATAAGTCTGCAGGGAAAGTCATGTGCTGCCCACATCAGATTTTTACTTTCCCTGCAATACATGGTAATGTATAGGGAAAGTATTGGAATCATGCCGAAAATCGCAACTCGAGTTTTCGACGGATCTACACGTTTCGAGACCTCTAGAATACGAAAAAACACTTTTTATCGTGACGTCTGTGTGTGTGTCTGTGTGTGTGTCTGTCTGTCTGTGTGTCTGTCTGTCTGTGCAGATTTTGTATCCACTCTAACTAAAAAACTAATGGACCTAATTTCTCAAAATTTGGTAGGTAAGTCACTTGTGAGCGAGTCTGGTGCTGATTAGTTTTGGGTACGATTTGGGATAAAAGTACCCGCTTTGCGAAATGGCCCGCAAAAGCTTGTATCCACTCTAACTGAAAAACTAATGGACCAAATTACACAAAATTCGGTACATGAGTCACTTATGAATCATCTTGGTGCTGATTAGATTTTGGTACGATTCGGAAAAAAATAACCTGCCTTTTTTTGCAAAATGGCCCGCAAAAATCATCAAATTCTAAACTAAAGAACTAGGTATACTCAAATATATCCATTAAATGCACGTTTAATACGTAATTTTTAAACGACGGAAAGAATAAGACCAAACCCATTACATTAGGACTAGCTGTTCTCGAGATATTTCAGTTTTTCGTATTTTCTCTACACCAACTTTGAAAATAATTTCGGTTACCGAATGAGAACGAAAATTGAATTTAAAGTGAAATAAATTGAATTAAAATAAAGAGAACGTGGATATAAGTCTGCAGGGAAAGTCATGTGCTGCCCACATCAAATTTTTACATTCCCTGCAATACATGGTAATGTATAGGGAAAGTATTGGAATCATGCCGAAAATTGCAACTCGAGTTTTCGAAGGATCTACACGCTTCGAGACCTCTAGAATACGAGAAAACTATGTTTTAACTTGACGTCTGTTTGTGTGTCTGTCTGTGTGTCTGTGCAATGTATGTATCCACTCTAACTTAAAAACTAATGGACCGAATTTCATAAAATTTGGTAGGTGCGTCACTTGGGTGAGACCCTGGTGCTGATTAGTTTTTGGTAGGATTCGTAAAAACAGAACCCGCCTTTTTTTGCGGAATGGTTCGTAAAAATTTCATTTATCCACGCTAGCTAAAATACTAATTGACCAAATTTCACAAAATTGGTAGATAAGTTACTTGTAGGATACTCTGGTGCTGATTAGATTTTGGTACGATTCGGAAAAGAACAACCTGCCTTTTTTGCAAAATGGCCCGCAAAAATCGTCAAAATCTAAATTAAAAACTACGTATGCTCAAATATATCCATTCAATGCTTGTTTTATACGTAATGTTTAACGAAGAAAATAATAAGATCAACCCCATTACGCTAGGCCTAACCGTTATCGAGATATTTTAGTTTTTCTGTATCATTTCTACGCTACCTTTGAAAATAAGTCCAGTTACCAAATGAGAACGAAAATTGAATTAAAAGTGCATTAAATTTAATTAAAATAAAGAGAACGTGGGTATAAATCTGCAGGGAAAGTCATGTGCTGCCCACATCAGATTTTTTTAATTGTAAAGTCTTCTCATTTCTGTATCGTTGGTGTTTCTAAATGTTTGATTTCAGGAGATAAAATACAATACATCAGAGATATAATCAATTGTTTTATTCTCAATTTTACCTTCCCTGCAATACATGGTAATGTATAGGGAAAGTATTGGAATCATGCCGAAAATCGCAACTCGAGTTTTCGACGGATCTACACGTTTCGAGACCTCTAGAATACGAAAAAACTATTTTTAGCGTGACGTCTGTGTGTGTGTCTGTGCAAACTAAAAAACTAATGTACCGAATTTCACAAAATTTGGTAGGTAAGTCACTTATGAGCGAGTCTGGTGCTGATTAGTTTTGGGTACGATCCGGGATAAAAGAACCCGCGTTTTTTTGCGAAATGGCCCGCAAAAGCTTGTATCCACTCTAACTGAAAAACTAATGGACCGAATTTCACAAAATTCGGTAGATGAGTCACTTGTGGGTTACTCTGGTGCTGATTAGATTTTGGTACGATTCGAAAAAAAAATAACCTGACTTTTTTTGCAAAACGTCCCGCAAAAATCGTCAAAATCTAAACTAAAGAACTAGGTATACTCAAATATATCCTTTAAATACTCGTTTAATACGTAAATTTTAACGACGAAAATAATAAGACCAACCCCATTACACTAGGACTAGCCGTTCTCGAGATATTTGAGTTTTTCATACTTTCTCTACGCCACCTTTGAAAATAAGCCCGGTTACCGAGTGAGAACGAAAATTGAATTAAAAGTGAAATAAATTTAATTAAAATAAAGAGAACGTTAATATAAGTCTGCAGGGAAAGTCATGTGCTGCCCACATCAGATTTTTTACTTTCCCTGCAATACATGGTAATGTATAGGGAAAGTATTGGAATCATGTCGAAAATCGCAACTCGAGTTTTCGACGGATCTACACGTTTCGAGACCTCTAGAATACGAAAAAACTAATTTTAGCGTGACGTCTGTGTGTGTGTCTGTCTGTCTGTGTGTCTGTCTGTGTGTCTGTGTGTCTGTCTGTCTGTGCAGATATTATATCCACTCTAACTAAAAAACTAATGGACCGAATTTCACAAAATTTGGTAGGTAAGTCACTTATGAGCGAGTCTGGTGCTGATTAGTTTTGGGTACGATCCGGGATAAAAGAACCCGCGTTTTTTTTGCGAAATGGCCCGCAAAAGCTTGTATCCACTCTAGCTGAAAAACTACTGTACCGAATTTCACAAAATTCGGTAGTTGAGTCACTTGTGGGGTACCCTGGTGCTGATTAGATTTTGGTACGATTCGGAAAAAAATAACCTGCCTTTTTTTGCTAAATGGCCCGCAAAAATCGTCAAAATCTAAACTAAAGAACTAGGTATACTCAAATATATCCAATAAATGCTCGTTTAATACGTAATTTTTAACGACGAAAAGAATAAGACCAACCCCATTACAGTAGGACTAGCCGTTCTCGAGATATTTTAGTTTTTCGTATTTACTCTACGCCACCTTTGAAAATAAGTCCGGTTACCGAATGAGAACGAAAATTGAAATAGAAGTGAAATAAATTTAATTAAAATAAAGAGAACGTGAATATAAGTCTGCAGGGAAAGTCATGTGCTGCCCACATCAGATTTTTAATCATTTGTTTTACTGTCAAATTTTTAATCAATTTAGTAATCAAACCACTATAACTTTTTCATGATTATGTTCAAAATCCTCAGATAAAATATTATGGAAGTGCACCAGTTTGTACCTCTCTGCCAACACTTCTGTCTTTTTACTTTCCCTGCAATACATGGTAATGTATAGGGAAAGTATTGGTATCATGCCGAAAATCGCAACTCGAGTTTTCGACGGATCTACACGTTTCAAGACCTCTAGAATACGAAAAAACCATTTTTAGCGTGACGTCTGTGTGTGTGTCTGTGTGTTTGTCTGTGCAGATTTTGTATCCACTCTAACTAAAAAACAAATACACAGACGCCTGCCCAGATTATCTCTACGGCGACACTGCAAAGGGGATGTTTCGAGTGCCACTCGCAGCTGAGGACTCCGACATTGCTTACATTGACGGAGCTTTTAAGCTGCTGGACTCCGCCGATCCCTTCGTAAGGGGCCTCGCCTGGGAGCACCTCACAAAGGTTGTTGCCCAGCGAACCTTGAGAGATAACCCTAACCACTCTGATCTGCAGATCTAACTCAGGGTTCTTTAAACATACTACCAGGGTCTAACTACCTGTCGGGAGTTCAACTTCCCCACTCCAACAGACATCGAACCATCTGGTCTCGTGCGAAGATTGCCTGGAAGCTCCTAGGCACAGACTACTATACAGACCTGTCACTCTCGATAGTTTCGTTTTCGCGGCGGCCATTAGAGATAGACCAAACATTGGGTTGGCGCGCTCTTGGCGATGGTCTGGTTTGTTCCGAGCGCTTGGCGATAGTCTGGTTTGGTTCCAAGACGATTTTCAATATTATAACCCTATTTCGCTCGGCGAAAACTTAGAACAACAGACTAGCGTGGTTTGAGTAACGTGAAAAAGGATTATTTGTTAAGTGTTTAGATCATTTCATAGAAATGGATTGATAAAAGAAAACTGGTTGCGTTACAGGGTATGTAATTTATGTCTATTAAAATTGAAATAATTTTAGTTATCGCCATTCTACATACGTGTTCATTATAAGTATACACGTGTTCATAAGTATACACGTGTTCATATAAGTATATTAGTGCTGTGTTATTACTGCCGGATTAGACTAAATTTTAAGAGGTAGTGGTATAATTAGTTAAAAAATATTTTCCGTATTTTTATAAAATGTGAAATAATTGATATTTGGATAGCTTTTCTTAGTTGAATGTGATATAGTATGTGTATATATTTATGTAAAATTTTTATTAAGTGCCTTATGGTGGAAAATTCCCCCCCCCCTCGTGTAATTAATGATTGAGTTCCACAACTTCGATAGTGCATTTATGTAAATTTGATATTTACTATATGAATATTTTTATATTTAAAAAAAAAAGTCTATTATCAGTATCCCAGAATAAATTAAGGATCAAGTAATTAACGATCAACACGCTAGTATACTTTTTAGACTGAAAATATTATATAATATTTCAGTCTTTTGAGTATGTTAGCTTGTAATTCTTTGTGCATTATGTTTTATAGTGAGACAATGCAATGTGTGTATTTTTTAATCTATTTTATGATTATTTGAATTAAATATATAACTGTTTATTTAAATATTCTTAAACTAATGAATATATTTATGTTACAGATTAATGTATTTTTAAATCCTGATCCTTTCTATAGTTTCAAAAATAAAAGTACAGTCCTCAATATTTTGTTCCCCTCCCGTTTAAAAAAAAATCGCCAAGTGAGCGATAGCGCGCCAAATCTGGCAGACGCATCGTAATTCAGTTGGTCCAACTCACGAGCTCTAGTGTCTATGCGACATCCCATGTTAAAAATGTTGCCATAGGGTCCTATGGGAGTGAACCTTCGGAATATAGTATTCTGTGATGTGGAGTACAGATATATAAAATGTGTGGGTCCGGAAGTAGTTCCGAAGTATGGGTAGAGAAAGGAGAGTAGAGTCCTTGTGAATGTCGCCCCCATTGGGTTCAGGTCTAAATTGGGTGGCACTGTCTCGGCCATCCAAATAGACACTTTACGCATTTGGGTAGGTGGAATGATCTCAGTCGAAGAAGAAAAAGTGTGGGAACCGCTGATTTAGATAAAATAAAATAAAATTATGGAATTTTATATGTTAATCTTGTAACATAACATCCTCAAAACTGTTATTCTTTGAAATACCAGAATGAGAATAAGAAATAAAATTTAATGGGGAAAATATTATGCTTCAATACAAATTAGGTTCAGGATTGTATAATAGATTCAACATTTTCAAGTTTTTTATTAGTTAAGACTTTTCAAACACCGTACGAGTTGGCGCCATTCTTGGAGGCAAAAAAAATGGCGGATTTCGCCGAATTCGTTATAGAGAATATGTTCCTAAATCTACAATATGCAAATAGTAACATTTAGGTAAAAATTCATTTAAGCTAGTGTAGGTGATTCCATTGAGGGAGGGTCTGAAAACTCCACACTTAATGCGAACCTGGACATAAAACTAGTTTACAATAAATTACTGAACTATACTAAACTATTCACAGATTACACAAATAAATCTGATATAAAACTAAACATATCTACAGTATTAATCTAGACAGTGGCGAAACTAGAATTTGGTTTTCCTTATAGGGGGGGGGGGGGATTAAGATTATTTTTATTTTCATACATAGGTACAATATGTATAGATAAATACAATTTAGGTAAATAGTCGTTTTAATCTAGTGTAGGTGATTTCATCTGGATCCGCTTGCGAACCAGGACATAAAACTAGATAACAACATATTACTGAGCTATTTTAAACTATTCGCTGATTACATAAAAAATTCTGATATAAAACTAAACATATCTAATATAGACAATTTTGAAATAGAACACATCGTGATGAAATTGAGCAGACATGTGGTTGATATTTGGTATAAATAAAATACAACAATACATGAGTTTTACTGTGTATAACTTAACTATTAACTAAAATGTTTTAACTGGTAAATAAAATAAATTATTTTAAGGGAACGGTGTACGTTGAATGTGTTTTAATTTATTTATTGACTTAGAAACGTGAAAATTTGTATAAATATTCCTCTTAACATTACTATATACAATACCATTCAATTTATTTCTTAATTTTGTTATAATTTTTTTTTTAATTTCATTTTTTTAACAAAAGTTTGAAAATGCTCCTTGCGTGCCATTTGTTCACATTTTTGATTAATTTTACATTATGATCACTCAAAAACACATTATGAACAAATTTGGGTATTCATTTTTTAAATCCTTTAGAAAGTTAATTTTTTTTAAATATTTTTCTGCATTAAAACTAAATTTTCATAATTTAATTAGGTTCTTATTCACTTTTAATTATCTTAATAAAGTGCAATTGTAAAATGCATACCCAGTTTCATTAACAAGTATGAGAGGTGTCTTCTTGCCAAATTTCATGCATCTCAGGCAGAAATTAAGACGCATGGAGCATTTTAAAAATGTAAAACCTTTGAAAATTCCGTTTCGAAAAAAATGCATTCAACCTTTAGCTTACGGGTGGGACAGCGTCAATCCAAAACGAAAAACCTCCCAGAAAGACAGGTATTTGACATACCCTATCCCAAACAGTTCGATCCCCCTTTGCAGGCATTGGCGTCCATGGAAATCGCTGACAGAAACATTGTACCTGCTGCAGCAGGTACGGTCAGCGATTTCCATGGACGCCAATGCCTGCAAAGGGGGATCGAACTGTTTGGGATAGGGTATGTCAAAAACCTGTCTTTCTGGGAGGTTCTTCGTTTTGGATTGACGTTGTCCCACCCGTAAGCAAATGTTAAATGTATAAAATAATGTTATATATTAAAACTGTTTCTAGTCGATTTTTGCTCATTTCAACGTCCACCGTAACCCTTAATAACCATAAGAAAAATTTAAAAAATATTAACAGCAATAATTATTTACAACGTATAGGAATAAAATATATAAATTATTTTATCTAGCCTAAACAGCATGTGAACTTATATAAATGAAAATAAAATATTTTTTAGACTTCGATAATAATCACATGATTTTCCCAATCGCCAGGAAGGTTTAGCAACGCTTATGTGCAAAAGTTTTATCGTCTTAAGATATATCTTACATTTTACAGTACTACATGCAATATGATACATAAAACAGATTATGATTTCTGAAACTAAAACACATTTAATTGTAATACTTACGTTTATAATGAAGTTTCACTGTATAAAAACAAATCCAGTTCACTGTATGAAAACAAATCCATTGCAATGAACAACTCTCAAGCACAGAATAATATCTCAAGCACAGAATACTATATCTCAATTTCACCTAGATGGCAAAAATGCGGAAGGAATGAAACAGTCCACTCTGTCCAGAATACCCATTACCTCAGGATCAAATGAGCTCTCCTGTGTATTACTGCGAAAACCACAGACTAAAGTTGTGGCGAAAACGTTCTAGTCTCAATGTCTCAAGCACTAGAAACCGGTTTCTCTAACGTTGGTCAAAGAATTTCGTTGGTTTGCGTCTTACATTTTGGCATTCAGGGGAAATTGAGATACTTGAGAGTTGCATCATTTTTACGTGGTGGATTTGTTTTTATACATTGAAACTTCATTATAAACGTAAGTATTACAATTAAATGTGTTTTACTTAGAAATCGTACTCCATTTTATGTATCATATTGCATGTAGTACTGTAAAATGTAAGTTAATACCTTAAGCCGACAGTACCGTTGCACGTAAGCGTTGCTAAACCTTTCTGACGATTGGGAGAAACATGTGATTATTGTCGAAGTCTAATGAATATTTTATTTTCATTTATGTTAAGTTCACGTGTTGTTTACGCTAGATAAAATGATTTATATAATTTATTCATATATGTTGTAAATAATAATTACTGTTGTTAACATTTTTTTAATATTTCTTATAGTTATTAAAATATTTTATTTTATTTAACAGTTAAAACCTTTTAGTTAATAGTTAAGTGATACGCAGTAAAACTCATGTTGCATACATTAATTGGCGAACACTTGAATTGTATTTTATTTATACCAAATATCAACCACACGTCTGCTCAGTTTCATCAAGCTTTGTTCTATTTCAAAATTGTCTGTATTAGCTATGTTTAGTTTTACATCAGATTTATTTGTGTAATCTGTGAATAGTTTAATATAGTTCATTAATTTATTGTTAAAAAGTTTTATGTCCGGGTTCGCAAGCGGATCTGGTGTGGAGTTTCAGCCCCTCCCCCAATGAAATCACCTTCATTAGATTAAATTACTTTTTACCTAAATTGTACTTATATATACATATTGTACGTATGTACGAAATTAAAAATATTCGTAGCCCCCCCCCCTCCCATAAGGAAAACCAAATTCTAGTTCCGCCCCTAGGCGTAGAGTTTTAGGAAATATGGGGGGGGGGGGGGGCTTGGATCTGTCCATTTTTCTTTAATGTGAGGCATATAAAGCCTTTCTAACGTACACTTCTAAAAATCGGACATCTTCATTCCATGGGCTCTATTTAATTTACACATTCATTTAAAGGGCATTTTAAAATTGTCCCACAAAATAGAGTTCTTTAACCTTAGAATAGCTTACTCTCCGGCCAACGAGAAATAATGATTTATGTCAAACACATTTTAATATCATGCTTTGAAAGAAAAAAAAAAGCTGCTATAGCTTCCAGTTGCACTCAAACTTCGGAATGCAAAAACAAAGCAGCAGAAAATGATCAGGAATTCAATAATTATTTTTCAATGTTTATTTATATGAATTCAATGTTTTCTTTTCTGAATACTAATATGGTGTTTTATACAATAATATGCTAACACTATCGGATAACAGTACTACAGTGCCTAGAATGAATTAGTTCTAGGCACTGTAACTGTAGGCTCTGAAATTTACTTTTCGGAAGAAATTACATAGGTTTATACAAGTAATTTGCAAATCAAACTTTTAGAAGTTTTCACATATATTCAATATAGCTTCATTACTTTTCAGTGGACATTTTAAAAATTTATTATTTAAATCTGCAAGCAAGTTCACCTTTTCAAAAAATTATTCGAAAATAAAAACGGAAAATAGGGAAGTAATATCTTGATGAAATAAATCTAAATTTGAAAGAAAAGATTTTTAGAGAAGAACATTCACAGAACATGTAGCATCTTTGCTATTAAACTCAATACTAAATATATTTTTATAATTTCTCATACAGTAGGGAAATTGTTTTAAGACTTCAAATTATTTTTGTAGATATTCATGCTTTATTACCTTCTCTGTTTTAATACTCATCAAAACATTTTGGTGACGTTTGGGGCTGTATGTGAGTGTATGTATTTCATTTGTACCTCGATAAATATGACCGTACAAAATTTATAGGTTTTTATATAAAAATCCAAGACTATAATTAAGTAGCGTTTCTAGCAAGCTACATAAAAGAGTTCAATGAATAACAATACGTTTAAATAAACCACACGTAATTAAATATCTAGATAAAGTATATGTACTTACAGATATTTAAACTTTTAATGACATTTAGCTTCAAATTAACAGCAACCTGTACCGTTAAAAAGAAAAATCTGATGTGGGCAACACATGACTTTCCTTATATAATGTAATGAATTTCATACTCTTACAGTACAAAAAATAGGTTTTTCTTATTGTAGATACTAATATTCTTTCCATGATATTGAATTTTCGACAATTAGTCGTCATTTTCATTGATTTAGGGTCATTTTTATCCATTTGGCAAGATTTCCGTTAATTTGGCAACATTTCAAAAAGTCGCCAAGTTAGCGACATTCCGCCAAATTTGTCGCCAAAATCTCGCCAAGCGTTATGCACTAAGAAATAAGTTATTCTTAAAGCAGATAAATGACTATTAGCGTTCAAAAACAAGAGTATTACACAAAGTATCTTTTTTCATGAATGGAACGAGCTAGATCCACGAGAATGATGTCACCCAATTTATCGCATGGTATTACATATGAAAAGTGAACATGTTTCTCAATAGGAAATATTTTTTTTTTATTTTATATGACTTTTTGATAATTTTTTTGAAAAATGTACAATATCTCGAGAACGGTTCATGTCAGCGTTCTAAAATTTATGTCAATCGTTTTCTAATGAAAAATTACATAAGAAATGTCTATTTGCGTAACTTTATTAGTAGTTTTGATTTTTTGACGATTTTTCAAAATTTCATTCGACAATTTAGGGGGGTTCTGAACATTCGATTGCGTATAAAAACAATAGGCTTCCAGTGTTTATGGATTGTAATTTTTGTACTAAATTTGGTTCGAATCGATCCATTCGTTCATCAGTTTCCACAGTCTCACTGACACACATACACACACAGACATCACTTCAAAAATGTTTGATTCGTGATCAGGGATGCTTGAAACGTGCTCTCCCGTCGAAAACTCGAATTCGAATTTTCGACCCCGTCACAATACTTTCCTTATACATTATGTATATAAGGAAAGTAATATATGTATTTTAAATAACTTATCATGCTGACTAGAATATGAAGTGGTTGACATAGCATTAAAGAATTGACATAGCATATTTAATGTAAAACGTTTCATTACAAAATAGGAGGTTTTGAAATATTAAGTGAAGACTGTTTACATCGTTTTAAAAAATATAATGCAACACTGAAATTCTATAAGAACTCATAAAATAATACAACAATATAAATATAAATTAATAATGTAATAAACTATTTAATACTAAATAAAAAAATGAATTTAAACGTTGAGGAGATCTTTATATAAAAATGTTCAAGTTGGATATATCCAATTTATCCACTCTCTTGATAAGTGTTCAAAACAACAACATGATTTAACCTATGGGGAGTCAACGTTCTATTTTTTCAAATTGTACTAAAATCTAATCAGCACCAGAGCAACTTTGACATGACTTGCCTATCAAATTTTGTAAAATTTCGTCAAATAATGTTTGAGCTAGATTGGATATTTTCATTGCACAGATACCACGTTCAAAATAAGTTTTTCGTGTTATTTTTCGTTTGAAATGTGTAGATCCGTATAAAACTCCAGTTCTGATTTTCGACAATAGTACACTTCCAATAGTACACTTCCCCTACACATTACAATGTATTGTAGGGAAAGTAAAAATTGTGTATTATTTTCCCCACTATTTTGATCAATTTTACAAGATTCTTCATTCCCTATTTAATATCTAATATTAATTTCATCAGTTTTTTTGTTTCTTTCTCATAGTGGCAGCTCTAGAGGTCACAGGGCCTTGACAGGGTGAACGTCAGTAAATCTTCTGCCATATCCGTGCTTTGTTAACTTTCGCAGAACACGTTTTTCGCCGAAATTCTGCTCAAACAGTTGTGAAATATTTTCTGAAAGATAAAATGCAATGCTTAGATTATATTAAAACTAAATTTAATACTTAATAAAATATAGAATATATTTTTTTATTTTAATCCAAAATATTTTTGGTGCTGCCATCTGTTGCCGTAATTTAATTCATACCGACTATTTTTATTTTTTAATGAACATTTTTAAATGTCTATTCCTTCTAATATGCTATTAAATACAGCAACAGATCATACATAATAATGCCACAATCTGGGAAAGGTAATTGAACTTGGACTTGAAGACAAAGGAACTTGAAGACAAATCTGCAGTCCTCAATCATGTACATTCATATCATGTACCCCTTATCAAATTTATGGAATGAGAAATTACCCTTCCGCGATTGTGGCATTATTATATTTGATCTGTTGTTGTATTTTATACTATATTAGAAGGGATATATATTTTAAAATGTTCATTAAAAAATAAAAATAGTCGGTATAAATTAAATTACGGCAACAGATGGCAGCACCAAAAATATTTTGGATTTAAATAAAAAATATATTCTATATTTTATTGAGTATTAAATTTAGTTTTAATATAATCTAAGCATTGCATTTTATCTTTCAGAAAATATTTCGCAACTGTTTGAGCAGAATTTCGGCGAAAAACGTCTTTAGCGAAATTAAACATAGCTCGGATAGGGCAAAAGATCGACCGCCTTGGTTGCCAAATGCTTGCGCCGAAATTGAAATTTTTACCATCTCTCAATATTAAAAAATCTGATGTGGGCAACACATGACTTTCCTTATATAATGCAATGAATTTACTACTTTTACAGTTAAAAAAAATCTGATGTGGGCAACACATGACTTTCCTTATATAATGTAATGAATTTGCTACTTTTACAGTAAAAAAATAGGTTTTTCTTATAGTAGATACTAATATTCTTTTCAAGATATTGAATTTTCGACAATAAATCGTCATTTTCATTGATTTAGTGTCATTTTTATCCATTTGGCGAGATTTTCGGTAATTTGCAACATTTTAAAAAAGTTGCCAAGTTGGCGACATTCCGCCAAATTCGTCGCCAAAATCTCGCCAAGCGTTATGCACTAAGAAATAAATTATTCTTACAGCAGATAAATAAATGACTATTGGCGTTCAAAAACAAAAGTATTATTCAAAGTATCTTTTTTCATGAATGGAACGAGCTAGATCCACGAGAAAGATGTCACTCAATTTATCGCATGGTATTACATATGAAAAGTGAACATGTTTCTCAATAGGAAATATTTTTATTTTATTTTATATGACTTTTTGATATTTTTTTTTTAAAATGTACAATATCTCGAGAACGGTTCATGTTAGCGTCCTAAAATGTATGCCAATCGTTTTCTAATGAAAAATTACATAAGAAATGTCTATTTGCGTAACTTTATTAGTGGTTTTGATTTTTTGACGATTTTTTCAAAATTTCATTTGAAAATTTAGGGGGGTTTTGAACATTCGATTGCGTATAAAAACAATAGGCTTCCAGTGTTTACGGATTGTGATTTTTGTACCAAATTTCGTTCGAATCGGTCCATTCGTTCGTCGGTTATCGTCTCCACAGACCCACTGACACACACACACACACACACACACACACATACATACACACACACACACAGACATCACTTCAAAAATGTTCGATTCGTGATCAGGGATGCTTGAAACGTGCTCTCCCGTCGAAAACTCGAATTCGAACTTTCGACCCCGTCACAATACTTTCCTTATACATTATGTATATAAGGAAAGTAAAAATTAACTGACGCCGCCGCATCCACTGTTCGAAAGCACCGCAGAATCTATAGCATAAAAAACATAAAATTGGATAGACTTGTAGAAAAATGTCTGGAGAATAAACTGAAATAAACCGTTTTTTTGAATTGCATTTTAGTTTAAGAAACATTTAATGTCAAATTCAAAGACAAAATATTTGAGCTGTGAGTTCGCATCCTGGAAAGACTAACAATAGCAAGACCACGAACTTTTGTAGGCATGTAGCACATATAGCTGACTTTCATATGACGGAGTCCATTTTTAACACTTTACAACATAGTTGAAAGTGTTTATGACTTTGTTAACACTTTACAACATAGTTGAAAGTGTTTATGACTTTGTTCATTCTGTCTGTCTGTCCGTTAGCACAATAACTGCCGTAAAAATGGCTTTATCAAAATAAAATTTTAGTATGTTTTTTAGATGGTCTGTGGGACCTATGGGAATATAAATGAATAATATCACCCAATTAGTTTTTTATTGAACCCGGGTTGAAAAAATGAAATACATTGAACCCTATGGGACCTAATGTTTCAAACATATTTTAAGAGAATTTAAAATTCACAAATTGCTTCGAAAATTTTAGGAAATATTCAAATATTTCCCATAAAATATATAAAATAATTCTCAGTAAAATATGTTCGGTAGTTTTTTAAATAAAAATTATATAATATAGGGAGAAAAACAAATTCAATTAAATTCTGGCTTTCGTTATATCTTCCAGAAAGAAAAGTGAGATATATTATATAATAAATATGCTTTCCAAGAATGTAATTATTTAAAAAAAAAAAAAAAAAAAAAAAAAAAAAAAAAAAAAAATTTAAATTGATACACATACTTTTTTGCCTCTGATTAATAACAGAGGGCTGCACTTCTGCTACCACAGCTCTTTTCTCTCCTTCCCTCTGGAAGGTGCTACTGCATTCTGCAGTATTTTTCTTTTTCTTTTTTGTAGTCAACTCTATTCTGCTCAAATGATGTCAAGAATGCACATATTGTTTACAGATTGGAGGTAGAAGTCATTCGACTGGGGACTCCGTTACGATGCACATTACATTACAATGTAATTATTTTGTGTATGAGAAAGGTTTTACATTTTAAAATAATAAATATGGTAGATAACAATTGTTCAAATTTTTAAATAAAATAAATTATTATAGTATTGTGATGAATGAAACGATTGGAAAAATGTTCATGAATGAAATGCTGCTTTTATATAGATTCTGTATTATTGCTTTTTCGATGAAGTTTTAAGTATGGAGTTAGAAAGTAATTTTACCTCAATGGATTTACGTTTTTATGTAAAATAAATTATTGCAGTATTGTCATAATTTTAAAAAGATGACCGCAGAATGAAGGGAATGGAAAAAATTTAATGAATGAAATATTCACGGATTTTACATAGGGAGCCGGGCGATTTATATTTCGATGACGTCATTTGAATAAAGTTCATCTGTTTTCGATGAAGTTTCCAAATCAAATAAATTATTGTAGTGTTATGATAATTTTAAAAATATTACCGAGGCATGTATCGCATTTTAGAGAAACCAGGCAATTTATATTTCAATGCCGTCATTTGAATGAAGTTCATTTTTTTCGATAAAGTTTTCAAATACAATAAATTAATGTAGTATTGTGATAATTTTAAAAATATTACCGAGGAATGTATCGCATTTTAGAGATGTTTGTATAAAATTGCATTGAAGTTGGAAAGTGAATCATGCTTTATGCGTGATTCATCTTTCTTGTTTAATTCCGATGTAGTTTACGAGTTAATCGACTTTTTATGCATTTCTAAAGTGAAAATTGTTTTTTTGTATCGACACGTCCATCCAGCTTCTGTGTCTCGTACCATAAAATTTACAACATATAAAAATCTGATGTGGGCAACACATGACTTTCCTTATATAATGCAATGAATTTACTACTTTTACAGTTAAAAAAATGTTATTCTTATAGTAGATACTTATATTCTTTCCAAGATATTGAATTTTCTTCAATTTGTCGTCATTTCCATTGATTTAGCGTCATTTTTGTCAATTTGGCGAGATTTTTGTTAATTGGGCAACAATTAAAAATGTCGCTAAGTTGGCGACATTCCGCCAAATTCGTCGCCAAAATCTCGCCAAGCGTTATGGATGGAGAAATAAGTTATTCTTACAGCAGATAAATGAGTATTGGCGTTCAAATACAAAAGTATTACTCAAAGTATCTTTTTTCAGGAATGGAACGAGCTAGAACCACGAGAATGATGTCACCCAATTTATCGCATGGTATTACATATAAAAAGTGAACATGTTTCTCAATAGGAAATATTTTTTTTTTATTTTATATAACTTTTTGATAATTTTTTTTAAAAATGTGCAATATCTCGAGAACGGTTCATGCTAGCGTTCTAAAATGTCAATTGCTTTCTAATGAAAAATTACATAAGAAATGTCGATTTACGTAACTTTATTAGCGGTTTTGATTTTTTGACGATTTTTTCAAAATTACACTCGAAAATTTAGGGGGGTTCTGAACATTCGATTGCGTATAAAAACAATGGACTTCCAGTGTTTACGGATTGTGATTTTTGTACCAAATGTCGTTTGAATCGGTCCATTCGTTCGTCAGTTATCGTCTCCACAGACTCACTGACACACACACACAGACATCACTTCAAATATGTTCGATTCGTGATCAGGGATGCTTGAAACGTGCTCTCTCGTCGAAAACTCGGAATTCGAATTTTCGACCCAGTCACAATACTTTCCTTATACATTATGTATATAAGGAAAGTAAAAATATGATATCTGGTGCATTTGTAGAGAAATAATATGGACACACTGTGAAATAAAAAGTTTTCAGATATGAAATAGCTCATGAAGGGAGCTCTGCGAGCACCAGCGTATAGAAGGCGTAGCTTTCCGACTCGCAATGCAAGTTACAGGTATTCGGGGAGCTTAGCGAGCACGGGGATCCCCCTAGTACTTAATAGTGTACTTCGAAAGGATTACCACAATGGTATTTCATGAAATTTGGTTTTCAAGTACTTAAAATATAGCTAAATTTTTAAAATTCAGGTATAATGTATATAAAAAATGATAAATTTTATGGGTGTGAGAATTTGGGTAAATAGTTGTAATTATGTCAGAAATATTGAAATATTGTTTTTGCGTCAAAATTGAATTCTGCATAAATGTTCAAATAAAAATATAACTATGGAGTATTATCACTATCGGTTTCTCCACCTCCTAGAAGACGATTTTGTGCTTGGTTAAATAAAAATTAAAAGTGTATAAATTGTTTTCTTCTATTTTTAAAGTTAAATGTTCAATATAATTTAAAATTCTCATGGAATACAGGTGTCACCTCTAGTCATTCTTGGACTTTTTAAAGCAAGGGGTGGTTTCAGAGGCTGCTTCTTTTCTGATTGACAGTTATTAATTACCGAATTCCTCCTTTCTGGGGAGAAGGGGGTTGTGGTTAACTTAAAACTGGTTTCCACATTCGAGACTGGTTAAAATACCCCTTGGGTGTTTGGGACACCTCCCGTTTGGGATATGTGGAGTTTGACTTTTCTCTGGGCTGGAATGGAATCATCATACATGTAAAATATCTTTCTTTTACGTTTCTGGAAATTATTATGTGGTTTCAATAATTCAGTTTCGAGGGTTTGATTGATTTATACGTTTTGAGCATCTCTCAAAACGATTAAACTATTACTTTCCATATATACATATAATGCATAAGGAAAGTGCTGTGACGGGGTCGAAAATTCGAATTCGAGTTTTCGACGGGAAATCACGTTTCAAGCATCCCTGAACGCGAATTAGACGTTTTTGAGATGATGTGCGTGTGTGTGTATGTGTGTATGTCAGTGAGTCTGTGGAGACGATAACTGACGAACAAATGCACCGATTCGAACAAATTTTGTACAAAAATTATAATCTATGAATACTGGAAGCCTATTGTTTTTATACGCAATCGCATGTTCAGAACCCCCCTCCCCCCCTAAGTTTTCGAGTGAAATTAAAAAAAAATCCAAACCTTTAATAAAGTTACGAAAATAGTCATTTCTTATGTAATTTTTCATTAGAAATCGATTAAAACAAATTTTAGGACGCTAGCACGAACCATTCTCGAGATATTGTACATTTTTAATGACATCATTTTCGCAGGCGTTATTTTTGCAATTTTAATGATATTTTTGATAATCTGGGACGCGAAATATCGTCAAGATAACGATATTTCGCGAAATAAGTCACCAACTTCGCCAAATTTATCTCCAAGCGTTACAGACATTGCTTACATACAGGCATTTCTTATATATAATGACTATTAACAAGTTATTACGCGTCAGAATACAAGACCATTACACAAAGTATCTTCGCTCGTGAATAGAACAAACTAGATCCACGAGAATTAGGTTCGGAGATATAAGTGTTTGCATTTTTCGTAACGCTCCAATTTCAACCAAAACTACCCCAAGCATAAATGCTATTCATATAAAATAAAATGTAGCTCGACTCGACTTTTCCATACCAAAATCGATTATTAAGCAGCTTATGGGTTTATTTATTTTTTAAAATTTTACAAGAAATTTTTTTAAAAATCGGTATTGTTGGTCCATGTAATTACAATTATGTGTTACCTTTCACTTTAAAGTGTTTGAAAAACAATCTTTAGATTAATACTATACTTGACAATGTATCCCTCGGGGTAACTTGCCCGCCGAAAACTCGAATACGAATTTTCGACCCCGTCACAATACTTTCGACATACATTATATTATGCATATAAGGAAAGTAAGAAAGAGTTCTAGTTTTTTACAGAATATATCTACACTTAAATTAAAACAATATTATATGTTGAAATATTGCGTCCACAAATCACAGACATGCTTATGCACACTACAATCTTTTCAAATGTGTAAAATGCATTCAGGTGGTGTGAAAATATTTGCCCATTAAAATGTCGAATTTAGAATTTTTTTGAGAACCAATTATCAACACGTTTAAACTCATATGAGAAATTTTGCTGGTACAGAGATTCTTCATTTACGATATCGTTCAAGCGTTTATAAAAATTTTTCATAGAAATGTGTTCGGAAGAAAATGTATTTGAATACATATTGAACACTTTTCGAATAATGTTATCGAGATGTGTTTGAGAATTTATTTACAATATGTAAAAATCTGATATATCCCAAACGCGAATTTCGTAACAAATTTTGATATTATGGGACAAGAAAAATTTGAGCCTCTATGTGTAAAAAGTTGAGCGTCTATGTGAGAAAAATGAAGCGTCTGTGTGAGAAATAATGCTTAAATGTAAAGTTTAAACTTAAAAATTTTAATTTTTTTTTAAATTTAAATACTAGTATCTCAAGAACTGCTCATGATAGCTCCTAAACAATACCTTTTATTAATTTCTTAATAAAAGTGAGTTACTTGTACTTACATACGATTAATTCATTGGATAAATATAAGCTCAATTAAGGCTTTATGATTTTTTTATATTTTATTTACGAAACATGTAATATCTTGAGAAAAACGCATGTTAGTGTCCTATGAATGACATTCGCCTATAAAAATCTTATGTAAAATAGTTCCGTAACTTTTTCCTAACACAATCATATTTTTATATCGTTTATCAATTAAAAAAAAAAGCAGTAATTGCATCTTTCTCTAGTCCGTTTATCTTGAAAATCAATTCTGCTTTTCTAAGTCTCTAAGTGTGCTAACTCTCTTGTGCTTAGTGCCAAGAATGTACTTTTGTGTGTCTATTGATAGTCCTGCCCACAGAATACTATACTATATTATATATAATATTAGTCTGTGGTCCTGCACTGCCATAGGGCTTCCTTGTACCATAAACGGGGTTGTAAATTTGACACAGTACACATCTGCACCAAAGAAAAGTTCCTCCTCATGAAGGATTCCAATCTGGATGCCTTTATATATTTCCTGTTTACGAAAATTCCTTTTATGCAAAATTCGGCAGTACTGTATTTATCAAGACCCCTAAATTTATTGGTACGTTTAGTGTGCGGTTTGCCTTTTATAGTGAGGATAGGGTTGGATAGGGTTTTTATAATGAGGATAGGGTTGGAATGATAAGATATGTATTAGTTGCGGTGCCTTGAGCGATCCAATGTGCGACAATATTTTTACAGAGAAAATGTTTTAGTTTCTTGTGTCAATTTTTTGCGCAGTTTCTTCAAAAGTCAAACATATTGCTCGGCATATTCCTCAGATCTATTATGATGCAACAGGCAGAGTTCAAGTTTATGATTTTTTCTGCGCATTGACTGTTACTTATGACGAATAGTATAATAAAATGCGCTGAAAATATGGTCTTCTTCAAAGGGGAAAAGGGGGCGAGTTGCCGCCATAGTGTGAATTCTTTTCACATGTCACTATCATCGAGGTAGTATATAATGGAGAGAGCTTAAGGGTTGCAATCGCGGCCAAAGATAAAGGGAGTTGTAGTCAGGACGAATTTCCTGAGAACCCGTTTTCTTCCGACTGTGACCCTGTACACTTCAATGGCGATTTCTGACCGAGAGCGTGCTTGAGAAATATAAATAGTAAAATAATAGTTATGTACTGTTGCGCTTACGGCTGCAAGGAAAAGCATGTAAAAGGAGGACTTTACTCTTTCCATGGGTAAGTTTTTTTTTCATTATATATCTTACAAATATAGTTAAGAAGTAATTTTGCTAGATTTTAGCGTGGTGCATTTCATTTGGCTATTAATTTTAATGCTATATTATTAGAAGTTTTGCTCTATTTTTGGTGTTTGTGATATTGCAGAAGACTTATAATATCATTCTAACACTTAAAAAAAACATTCGGAGTACTTTTGTGATAGTTATAGAGCTATTTTCGGTATCCTCATATGTTTTCTCTTCGAGGTAGAACTTGGCGACGTTTGGCAAGATTGGGTGGCTAGGGAAGAAACATAGGGAGTTTAGATAATGAGCGTAAAGACGTGTCGTATGATAAAATTTTACTTTCAAAATAAAATATAATAGTTTACATTCATTGAAAATGTCAGTTAGATTTTACATCACAATTTTTCTGTGTATTTTATATAAAGATATATGATCTGAAATATGAGCATGATCTCATTTCTAGTTCAGAGTAAATTGTGCTTAATAAGTCGATGTTATTAATCTTATCCTTGAGATTGCCCCCCCCCCCCCCCACCTCACCCTCTCCGCAGAAATTCTATAGATGCCGATGTTGGTTAGAATTAATTTCATATAAACATCTCGATTGTTCACAAATTAAATATCAAAGGATATATCATCAAACTCCCAGTGTTTTCAAGAAGTATTTTGGTATTACACTCTTGTTTAGTTTTCGAGAAAAAAATATGCCTTGCCCAAAGAAATATTTGAATCACCGACTTGACTTCTTGATCACGCGTTAGCAATCTATTAAATGAGAAATCTTAACTCTAAAAGAACCTTACATTCTCCTCATCATAATTTAAGTAATAGGCTTTTTGATCGAGAAACAGCTCTACCAATATAAATATTTTTACTTACATCATGTTTTATGTACCAAAGTCGTGTTTCAGAGTCTTTCAAGTGCGACTAATATAAATTGAAGTCCTAATATAAATTGAAGAAATTTTTTGAACTAATATAAATTGAAGAAATTTTTTGAACTTGCGACTAATATAAATTGAAGAAATTTTTAGAAATTATTTTTGGATAGATTGTGCTTTAATTTTCGCTATAAGTTTTTAATATTTAATATAATTGTACAATATTTGATATTTTTATGCCATATTAAGTTAGCCCACTGCAATTGTGCTTACGGTCTTTTTAATTCTGGATGCAAATATCACAATATTTATTTAAAGCATTTTTCAAACGAATTATTAGCAACCAAATCTCTGAAACTATTATAATGAATTACAAATTTTCAATTTTGTGCCATATTATATTACAATCTTATTTATTTCCTAATACTTTATAGAAAAACATTTTTAAACAATTTCCGAATTCTATATGCATTAAACATGCAAGAACCTTCCGAACACGTTTTGAAAATTTAAGAATCATAGCTGTTTCAATATCTGAGCCCCTATTTATGAATTTAGGCATAATTTTATATCTTATTCTAAAATGTCATTTTATAAACAAAAAAAAAATGCAAATAAAGTTAAATATTTTATTATTGCAAATATTACATTGTTTTATATTTGACGATACACATATAATATATTAAAATAAATTAGATGTAAAAATGACTCAGTCGTATTACGCCTCAAAGCAGATATGGATAATGCTAACATAACTTTCAGAGATAAAGTTTATCTGGATAAAAGTGAAGAATTCTACATTTTAAGCAAGCATGCACACAATTTTTTCATATACTTTATAATTGCTTTTAAATATATTATACATATTCTTCAATTTGTATACTTGTAATCTATTTCATATCATATTTTATTTGTAATTGCTTTGTAGTTCAAGTTGTTTTACAAAAATGACTTCATTAACAAAATTATTCTTTAGTAATAAAATTTTTTGGTAATAAAAATATTCTAATCCTATTTCGTATTTTTCTTCATACATATTTTTTAAAATCTTATAACGTATAACACGTGTAATAACTTCCCATTCATCCTCGACTTTAATAGAAGTTAAAAAAAATACAGAAGGTACACTACACAGTTTAGGCGATAAATCGCCAAATCATGAAAGTCCTTCTCCTCCTTGTCCTTACTACACCTTCTCAGTGTTTGTCCATGCTACTAGCATGGGGAAGATAGGACCGCACTCCCTCCATATATACTAACTCGTTGGTTTGGCCCAAGGTAAATGGAATTAAGTACACCTTTCAATAGACCTTGTGTTTGGCCATGCTACTAGCATGGGGAAAATAGGACCGCGCTCCCTCCATATATACTAACTCGTTGGTCACTATCGGCATTTCTACAATTTGCATGGAAGTAGCATCAGCAATTTTTGCACATGTAATTAAGGTTTTATGAATGTAATTACGTAAAAAACGTTAAAAGCTACTTTTCAGTTTGCATCTTAAATTTGAAAATTAAATGAAATACATAATTACATTTCGCGTTTATTGAACTCGTTATTTATACATCTACTAAATCCTTCTGTTATTCAATTAATACTTTTAATGAAATTGGCATAACAAGTTTATACAGACTTCATTCATTTGTATGCACTTATACTTTACTTATCATTTATCATTTATATTACTTATACTTTATTTATCATTATACTTATCATTTGTATGCACTTATATAGTGCACGTTGTGCACTTAAAATATATTATTGTTATAATGAAAACCGAACGGACCGGATAAATTAGCTTAATTTAATTTCTGATAATTTCGAATTGGGTAAACACATTCTTATATGAGATGCATAAAATTTCATCTGTGAAGCACTTTAAACTCTTTATTGATACTTTTAATCCATTTCAATTGAATTTATTATTATGATGTTAAATTAAAATTGATTGTACATTTTATGTACTACATTTATATTTTTCCAATTTTATGATTTTTCCAAAATTATATTTTAAAATCTGGGGATCTTTCGAACATTCGATTGTGTTTAAAATTAATAGGCTTCTTGTATTCATAAATTGTAATTTTTGTACCAAATACACTCGAAATGCTCCATTCCAGACTTACACAGACATTATCTCATATTTCTGGTAGGTCGAACGGTCTGAGTCTCAACAACAGCAACAACAACATATATTATCTCAAAAATGATCGATTCGAGTTCAGGGATGCTTAAAACGTGCTCTACCGTTGAAAAATCAAATCCAAATTTTCGACACCGTCACAATACTTTCCCTATACATTATAGTATGTATATAGGGACAATAATTGATATACTTCAATTTAATATAATATATTAGAGTTATTTATTTATTTTTTAATGCAAATAGAAAGAAGGATAAGTTTATTCAGGAATAGATTTTAATTTTATATTTTACGAAATGTTTTGTATTTTTGATAATATCTTTAATTTTAAAACAGGGCGGAATTATTACAGAAAAGATGACATCAGAAGAGATTATTATTCGTTTTTAACACTTTACAACAAAGTTGAAAAGTGTTTATGACTTTGTTCATTCTGTCTGTCTGTCTGTCCGTTAGCACGATAACTGCCGTAAAAATAACTTAATCAAAATGAAATTTTAGTTTGTTGTTCAGACGGTCAGTAGGACCTATGAGAATAATATAAATGAATAATATCACCCAATTAGTTTTGGATTGAACTCGGGTTGAAAAAATGAAATGCATTGAACCCTATGGGACCTAATTTTTCAAACATTTTTTAAGCGGATTTAAAATTCACAAATTGCTCCGAAAATTCTAGGAAATATTCAAATTATTCCATAAAATATATAAAAAAAGATTTCAGTAAAATATATTCAGTAGTTCTTTAAATAAAAATTAAAATAATAATTTCACCTCTTATATGAAGCGATCACGTGACCATGATATGAAAAGATCACGTGACCCTCTCCAAAATGTAATACGGTATCCATCTTGTCCCAAAATCATGATTTTTAAAGTTCTTTTTCATTCATATTGAGTGTAGTATTCGTCTTAAAACCTCTTTGTTTTTGCTTAAATTCTGTGCATCTACATACTGAAACAACGCAATGACAATACATTTGAGTTTAAATGATCATCCAAATGTGATTATTTCTACAACTAAGCCTATTTTTCACTTATGTAAAATGTAAACAGCAAAATATGTAGGATGAGTTGTATAAGAATTGCTGTATTTTTTTAACGCAAAATTATTTAGATCATGGAGTCTGCATAGCTGATATGAATGAAATATTCATTGATTTTACACAGAGAAGGACGATTTTTTTCGATGAAGTTTTTAGCATAGAGTTTAATTACTTGTAGCTCCATGGTCTTAATTTTTTAAATAAAATAAATTATTTTAGTACTGTGATGAATGAAATGATTGTGAAAATGTTATGAATGAAATGCTGCTTTTATAGAGAGCCAGGCATGTTATTTTTTCTATGACGTCATTTGAATGAATGCCAGTTGTTTTCGATGAAGTTTTCAAATATAATAATTTTTTGTAGTATTATGATGATTTTAAAAATATTACCGAGGAATGTATCGCATTTTAGAGATTTTTACACCAGGCAATTTATATTTCAATGCCGTCATTTGAATGAAGTTCATTTTTTTCGATGAAGGTTTATGTTTTCAAATATAATAAATTAATGTAGTATTGTGATAAGTTTAAAAATATTACTTAGGAATGTATTGCATTTCAGTGATGTTTAAATAAAATTGCATTGGAGTTGGAAAGTGTTTCATAATCAATGCTTTAAGCATGATTGATTTTTCTAGTCATATTTGTATTTACTACGGACAGAAAATGACATTCAAGTAATGATTCTCACAGAATAAAAAAACATTTACGAAGAATCAGAAGCAAAACAAAATAGTTGATTTAAACAACAAATAAATTATATATTTTCATAAAAATTTGAATACAAAACAAGAGATTGAAATACACAAATTTGAAGCATGTGTTAAGTATTAGACAAAAGGGAAAAGTTTATATATCAGAGGTACAAAACTAAATTGCTCTTTTAGTGTTCGGCATTCAGCAGAATACAATTAACTGTTCACAAAATTATTATCCTAATGACATTGATAAGTGAACAGTTTGTTATGAAATGGTAGTAGATATTGCTATAAGTAAATATTATATATTCCAAGAAATCGGAATCTAGGAAAATCGAGTAAATTATAAGACATGCGAAATTATGTATTGCAGAACAATTGACATCAATACAAACTTATTACGTTCTTTTACTTTTGAACCTCTATAGACAGAGACGTTTAGAGTATCCTTGAATAGGAATCTAATTATATACCCAACATCTAGTTATATACACTTATAGTGCTTTCAAAGAGCTACAAATTCTTGGCTATTGTTCATAACTAGCTCTTTTAGTTTTGGAGATATAAACATTACAAACTTGGAAAAAGGAAAATTTTCAATCTTCAACTTGACAAGCCGATTACTCAAAAACTATATGAGCTTTTTAAATGCAAACTGTAGATCTAGAAACTAGATTTTCTGATACACAGTTTCGTCCCTTACTATTTATATCAATCTTTTACAGTTTCAAAGATATTTTGAATGTAAATTTAAAAGAAAAAGAAATATCGCTTGGACCCCAAAAATTTTTTTTAAATTATTTTTATATATTCTTAATTTGTTCCCTAATTCCGACAAAACAAGAAAAAATAGGTTACATTTATATCTATTAGGTTCGGAGATATAAGCTTTTGAAGTGTTTACATTTTTCGTATCGCTCCGGTTTCAACCAAAGATACCCCAATCATAAATGTGAGTCACATAAAATTAACTGGAAAATAGCTCACCTCGACTTTTCCATACCAGAATCTATTTTTAAGCAGCTTATGGGTTTATTGATTTATTTTTTTCAAATTTGACAAGAAAAAATTTGAAAAATTGGTATTATTGGTCCATGTGATTACAATTATAACGTGTTACCTTTCACTTTAAAGTGCTTGAAAAATAATATTTCGATTAATATTATACTTGACAACGTATCCTCCTAGAGTAACTACCCCCCCCACGAGGGAGGCTAATGACGTCGCGAACACAAAAATTGCATCATGGCTATTTTTCACAACAATGATTGCCATACTATTGTTTCGTTTTTTCTAATAATTCATCTTGTAAACATTTGTTTTTCAAGATCTGATAGAACTTGAGAAACAGGTGATTATGACTGATATGAATTAAGCATCAAATTCTAAAAGAGATAGGGGGAATCGGTATTAAAAACGTCCTTTCCGGTTGGTTTTCCATTTTCGGTTTTAAAAATTTTATTTTCCTTGAAATATTCATTTCTCTGATTTTCTATAAGTGGAGGTTAGATAATAAGTGATGTAGATTCAGCATGAAATTTTGGAAGAGGTACGGTGGTTCCTTAAAAGATTTTCTCTTTTGATTCCTTTCCAACTTTTTTATCTTTGAAACATCTATTTCTCAAGATTTGCTATAAATGGAGCTCAGACGATGACTGATATGGATTCAACATCATATTCCTTAAGGAGTTTGAGGTTCCTATTCCTTAAGGAGTTTGAGGTTCCTATTCCTTAAGGAGTTTGAGGTTCCTATTCCTTAAGGAGTTTGAGGTTCCTATTCCTTAAGGAGTTTGAGGTTCCCTAAGGGTTTTCACTTCCAGTTCGGGAGAGGTAACTTTCGACTAAAAAATTTCCATTTTACTTGCAACATCTATATTTAATAGTAAATAGTGTAATGCCAGAAATGTAAAGTAATAAATATTTGGAAGGATTAAAAAATAATGGAACCAGGAATGCGGGCGGATTATCCCCACGCTAAGCAGATGGGCGATAATATACAGGTGGCCCCATATCTTACATACCACGCCCATGTTTACATACCACACTAAGCCGTTTGGCGGCAACCGAGACGGCGACGCCATGTCTACGGATTAGCTCTCAGATCTACATTTCAGCACGTGGACCGCCGACCGAAAAAGGGATATAAGTGAGAGTTGCTCGAAGTGGGAGTCAGAATTGGTCAAGGCAGGCTGTTGGAGTTAGACTAGTCAAGAAGAAGCGACGGTAGCAGAGTTAAGAGTTGTGTGTGCGTCTCTGATATAGGAATTCGAAGGAGAGCTCATGTTCATCTGGTATTGCAAGTGTAAAGTGTGACAAAGCATCGGTGTTACCCAAGTAATATGAAAGAAGATCAGGTACCGTACAATTAAACTATATGAGGATAACCTCTTTGTCTAAATTTGTGTTTTTAAGGAAAAGCTAATTAATGCATCCCACCACGTGCTCCAACCAAATATCAATTCATCTGGCATTACACCCTCCGAACTACCATTGAGATTGTATTCCACTATTGTGATATTTATTTAATTTGTAAAACTAAAGAGTGTAAATTGAGTATGTGATAAATAAATGTTTGTTCCTTTACTATTAACCTTAATTTTTAGTTTGTTAACTTAGTATCCCGTTAAGCACAGAAATAGGTGGGTTTTGCGGCCACCAACGCAATGTACACAGCAGTAAGTTTTAGAACAGATTACATGTATAATTAATATACTAATAAATAATTAATTTAATGTAAAATGCATTTTTGACAATATTAATTTTAATCAACAAAATTAATAATCGGCACAAATAGTATCAGCGACAAATATAGCTGAAATGATGATTGATATGAATTCAGCATCGAACTTCGAAAGAGGTAGTATGGTTTTCTAACGGATTTTCTCTTTCATCCCCCCTCCCGTCCCACACACACACACTTCTGGTTCAAAACTTTCCTTGCTTGAAACATTAATGTCTTATAGTATTCAACATAGCCTAAATAATGGCTGATATAGTTTAAATAATGGCTGATATAGTTTATATAATGGTTGATATAGTTTAAATAATGGCTGATATGGATTCAGCATGGAATTTCAGAGGTTAGACTATTTATAGATAGAACGACTAAATATGGATATAAGATAAAATTCAGTCTTTTCTTTTGAACTTTCTTTAGTGAACGATCATAATGACCATTATAAGATTTCTGTTATTAACTAGAAAGAACAGCATAAAATGAAATGGATTACCTAAAACTTTTTCTTGATTTTCTTACTACAAGAGCAGAAATTTTAAAATGAAAGCAGAATTTAATTTGTAATAAAAATGTATAGGTATTTAAATAGGTAGGCTTGCCGCCCAGGTGGTGTAGTGGATAGCGTGTTCGGCTGATGTGTGGAGGGCTCGGGTTCGAATCCCGAATAAGGCATGGAGGCTTGTGTGGCTACTGTAACTGGATTTCGATCTGTTGTTGCCACGTTAAATGAATTAAAAAAAAAAAAGTTCATTATAAAAACTAGAGTTCGTAGAGATGATATTCGGGGAATTAAAATGTATGAATTATTTCGTTGTAGCTCCACACCCTCGCTAAAGTATTTTACAAGCAACGTCTTTGCATCCAATACGTCTTTTCATACAATAGCGTCATAAATTTTCATACAACTCATACAAATATCAAAATATTCATAGATATTTAAATGTATCGGCATAATGAAAATAACACAAGCTGAGAGAAGAGTTAAAATTCCCGCGAATACTTCGATTGGTTGAAATGCTACCTGTCTCAGCCACTGACATTGAGACGTAAAGATTGATTGTCTCCCTTTGTAAATTGAAGGCGACATCCAAGGAGTTCGGCCACGCCTTCCCCTTGATTTTCTGCGCCATCTATGTTTTTTAAATCGAACCTATACTGGCTGCGTTTCATTCAAGTACGCCTTTAAACAAGAAAGATCAATCATGCATAAAGCATTGATTATGAAAGACTTTCCAGCTTCAATGCAATTTATTTAAACATCTCTAAAATGCGATATATTCCTCGGAAATATTTTTAAAATTATCACAATACTACATTAATTTATTATATTTCAAAACTTAAAACTTCATCGAAAAAAATGAATTTTTTTTCAAATGAGGTTATCGAAATATAATACGCCTGGCTCTCTCTATAACAGCAGAATTTCATTCATAAACATTTTTCCATTCATTTCATTCATCACAATACTATAATAATTTATTTTATTTAAAAACTTAAGACCACGGTGACACAAGTAATTAAACTCTATTCTTAAAACTTCATCGAAAAAATCGTCCTTCTCTCTGTAATATCAATGAATATTTCATACATATCAGCTATATTGCAGACTCCATGAGATAAATAATTTTGCTTTAAAGAAATGCAGCAATTCTTATACAATTCATTCTATATATTTTGCTGTTTACATTTTCCATAAGTGAAAAGTAGGTTTCGTTGTAGAAATAATCAAATTTGGATGATCATTTAAACTCAAATATATTGTAATTGCGTTGTTTCAGTATGTAGATGCACATAATTTAAGCAAAAATAAAGCTGTTTTAGGACAAATACAACACTAAATATGAATTAAAAAGAATTTTAAAAAATCACGATTTTGAGACAAGATGGATGCCATATTTTATTTTGAAGTGAGTCACGTGATCTCTGCATATAATGGTCACGTGATCGCTTCATATAAAATGTATAATTATTATTTTAATTTTTATTTAAAAAACTGCTGAATATATTTTGCTAAAAATTTTTTTATATATTTTATGAGATACTTTAAATATTTTCTAAAACTTTCGAAGCAATTTGTGAATTTTAAATCCGCTTAAAAAATGTTTGAATATTAGGTCGCCTAGGGTTCAATGTATTTCATTTTTTCAACCCGGGTTCAATCCAAAACTAATTGGGTGATATTATTCATTTATATTCCCATAGGTCCCACAGACCGTCTGAACAACATAGTAAAATTTCATTTTGATAAAGTCATTTTTACGGCAGTTATCGTGCTAACGGACAGACAGACAGACAGAATGAACAAAGTCATAAACACTTTTCAACTTTGTTGTAAAGTTGTGTGTTAAACGCTAAACACTGTTTTAAAACAAATCACTGTACTTTTCTCAAACAATTGTTTCAGAACTTCGGCGTTAAAAAAAAATACGCAGCTTTAGTCAATCATGCTTAAAGCATTGATTATGAAACACTGTCCAACTTCAATGCAATTTTATTTGAAAAAGTGGAAAATGCAATACATTCCTCGATAATATTTTATAACTTATCACAATACTACATTAATTTATTATATTTGAAAACATAAACCTTCATTGAAAAAAATGAACTTCATTCAAATGACGGCATTGAAATATAAATTGCCTGGTTTAAATATCTCTAAAATGCGATACATTCCACGGTAATATTTTTAAAACTATCATAATACTACGATAATTTATTATATTTGAAAACTTCATCGAAAACAACTGAAATTAATTCAAATGACGTCATAGAAAAAATAACAGGCCTGGATCTCTCTATGAAAACAGGATTTCATTCATAACTTTCTCCCATTCATTTCATTCATCACATTACTATAATAATTTATTTTATTTAAAAATTAAGACCATGGAGCTACAAGTAATTAAACTCTTATGCATGAAACGTCATCGAAAAAAATCGTCCTTATCTTTATAAAATCAATTAATATTTCATTCATATCAGCCATGCAGACTCCATGGACTAAATTATTTTGTGTTAAAGAAATACAGTAATTCTAATACAACTCATTCTACATATTTTGCTGTTTACATTTTACATAGGTGAAAAATAGGCTTAGTTGTAGAAATAATCAAATTTGGATGAGCATTTAAACTCAAATATATTGTCATTGCGTTGTTTCAGTATGTAGATACCCAGAATTTAAGCAAAAATAATGTAGTTTTAGGACGGATACAACACGCAATATGAATTAAAAAGAACTTAAAAAAATCACGATTTTGAAACAAGATGGATGCCATATATCATTTTGAAGTGGGTCATGTGATCGTTTCATATCATGGTCACGTGATCGTTTCATATAAGAAGTGTAATTATTATTTTAATTTTTATTTAAAAAACTACTGAATATATTTCGCTGAATTTTTTTTTATATATTTTATGGAACAATTTGAATATTACCTAAAATTTTCGAAGCAATTTGTGAATTTTAAATCCACTTAAAAAATGTTTGAAGAATTAGGTCCCATAGAGCTCAATGTATTTCATTTTTCAACCCGGGTTCAATCCAAAACTAATTGGGTGATATTATTCATTTATATTCCCATAGGTCCTACAGACCGTCTGAACAACATACTAAAATTTCATTTTGATTAAGTCATTTTTACGGCAGTTATCGTGCTAACGGACAGACAGACAGAGAGACAGAATGAACAAAGTCATAAACACTTTTCAACTTTGTTGTAAAGTGTTAAAAACTATTTAAAAACAAGAGAGATCAATCATGCTTAAAGCATTGATTATGAAACACTTTCCAATTTCAATGCAATTTTATTTGAACATCTCTAAAATGCGATACATTCCTCGGTCATATATTTAAAATTGCCACAATACTATATTAAACTATTATACTTGAAAACATAAAACTTCATAAAAAAATTAACTTCATTCAAAAGACGGCATTGAAGTATGAATTGCCTGGTTTAAACATCTCTAAAATGCGATACATTCCTCGGTAATACTTTTAAAATTATCATAATACTACAATATTTTATTATATTTGAAAACTTCATCGAAAACAAATGAATCTTATTCAAACGACGTCATCGTAATGTAACACACCTGGCTCTCTCTAAAAAAGCAGCATTTCATTCATAAAAAAATTTCCATTTATTTCATTCATCACATTACTATAATCATTTATTTCATTGAAACATTTAAAATCATGGATGTACAAGTAATTTAACTCTATGCTTAAAATTTCATCGAAACATCGTTTGCTTCCCTACGTAAATTCAATGAATGTTTCATTCATATCAGCTATATTGCAGACTCCATGAGTTAAATAATTTTGCTCTAAAGAAATGAAGCAATTCTTATACAACTCATTCTGCATCTTTTGGTATTTACATTTTGACATAAGTGAAAAGTGGGCTTCGTTGTAAAAATAATCAATGTTGGATGATCTTTTAAACTCAACTATATTGTAATTGCGTGGTTTCAAAATATAGATGCACAGAATTTAAGCAAAAATAAAGCAGTTTTAGGACGGATGCAACACTAAATTTGAATTAAAAAGAACTTAAAAAATCAGGATTTTGACGCAAGATGGATGCCATATTTTTTTTTGAACTGGGTCACGTGATCTCTTCATTCAACGGTCACGTGATCTCTCCATATAAAGGGTGTAATTATTATTTTAATTTTTATATAAAAAGCTACTAATATATTTTGCTGAATTTCGTTTTATATATTTTATGGTATAATTTGAATATTCCATAAAACTTTCGAAGCAATTTGTGAATTTTAAATCCGCTTAAAAAATGTTTGAAAAATTAGGTCCCATACGGTTCAATTTATTTCATTTTTTCAACCCGGGTTCAGTCCAAAACTAATTGGGTGATATTCTTCATTTATATTCCCATAAGTCCCACAGACCGTCTGAACACCATACTAAAATTTCATTTTGATAAAGTCATTTTTACGGCAGTTATCGTGTTAACTGACGGACAGACTGAATGAATGAATGAACAAAGTCATAAACACTTTTCAACTTTGTTGTAAAGTGTTGAAAAAAACTTCAGACAATGGGAATTTGTTAAACTGCTTCCTTATCCTCGATTCAATTCGACACCCCGATTTGATAGCAGCTTCATGGAAACATATTAAATCAAATTATACTATATTCCTTTCGCAAAGCAAAAACTCTTTAACTTTAAACATTAAAGACACTTTTTAATTTTGATGTATTGGAGAGTCCACTTTAAAGATAAGAGCTTACAATTCCATCCCAGCTCAACGGTATGGCTATAGAGCAGTGGTCTTCAATCTTCTAACGCCTTCGAAACCCTACGCATAAAAAAAAATTTTTTTTGGAACCCTAGTACAAAAAATCTGATGTGGGCAGCACATGACTTTCCCTGCAGACTTATATACACATTATCTATATTTTAATTAAATTTAATTCACTATTCATTCAATTTTCGTTCTCATTTGGTAACTGGACTCAATTTCAAAGGTGGCGTAGAGAAAAAACGAAAAAACAAAAATATCTCGAGAACGGCTAGTCCTAATATAATGGGGTTGGTCTTATTCTTTTCTTCGTTAAAAATTACGTATAAAACAAGCATTTAATGGATATATTTCAACATACATAGTTTTTTTAGTTTAGATTTTGACGATTTTTGCGGGCCATTTTGCAAAAAAAAAGGCAGGTTATTTTTCTCCGAATCGTACCAAAATCTAATCAGCACCAGGGTAACCCACAAGTGACTTACCTATCAAATTTTGTGAAATTCGGTCCATTAGTTTTTTAGTTAGAGTGGATACAATATCTGCACAGACAGACAGACAGACACACAGACAGACACACACACAGACGTCACGCTAAAAAAGGTTTTTTCGTATTCTAGAGGTCTTGAAACGTGTAGATCTGTCGAAAACTCGAGTTGCGATTTTCGACATTACAAAAATTTACTGCCGAAGACTGCAAATTAATTTTGACCATTATAGTCATAAAACCAAATACTAAATACAAAAATAAATTATTAAAAACATGTTATTCAGATTTTTTATTGAATACAGCTGAGGTGAATTTGCTGGCTCTAAAAAGCCGCCACTGCAGTGAAACATACAAGCATATTTGTTGGCTTAAATGCAAGAAAATACAAAATTCGGAATATACCTAATTCAGAAGTAATACTAGAAGTAACTAAATTTAATGACTTGAATGTGCTTGCTTCTTGCTACATAACTTTTGAAAATCAGGTTTATTTGTTGTTATTTGCAAACGCATTTCAAATTCTGCATCTAATTTGTTCCTGTATTTAGTTTTAGTGCTGACATAACTCGAAAAAGATCGTTCGCAAAGATAGGTAGTAACAACGGGCATAAGAATTTTCACTGCTCGATCAGACACTTTCGGGTATTCTTTGTAAACTTTCAGCTAAAAACACAATAGTTCTTTTTGTTCAAATTGCATTTTTAAAGTCGAATCCATGGATATATTAATCAGTTGTTCTCTTTCCATCGGCGGTAGATCAGCATCTTCGACTTGTAGAAATGGATTTTGACCCCAGTTATATGACTGTGAGTCGGAAAATACTCTCTGAAACTTTCCTGCAAATTCGATAAATGTTCGATAATGAACTTTTGGACAGTTTCATTAAGACTGAGCTCGTTTGAAACCAAAAAATCGTTTAAATGATTTTGCATATGCGTCAAGGATTTTGATTTGTTTCACCGAAGATAATTGTTATTTCCTAGTGGACATTTAAATTAAAAGAAAAAAATATTTTTAAAGTGACATTTATAAGGAACAAAACCCACTCCAATTTGAAATTTTCCTGAGCAGATTACTAACTTTTCAGACTTTTTTAAGTCAGGGTGCGTGTAACATCCCCTTCGGTACTTCCCTGGGCCCACAATAAAAGTTTGTGTAGAAAGTCCATGATAAAAGTTCGTAAAGGGGTCCATGAAAAATGTTTGTAGAGGAATCCCATTATAAAAGTTTGTAAAGGGGGCTTACGATGAAAATTTGTAAAGGGGGTTCATGATAAAAGTTTGTAGAGGGAGCACATGATAAAAATTTGTAAAGGGGCGCATGATAAAAATTTGTAGAGGGAGTCCATGATAAAAGTTTGTAAGGGGGGCTCGTGATAAATGTATGCAGAGGAAGTCTATGATAAAATGTGTAGATGGGGTCCATGATAAAAAGTTTGGATAGGTGGCCCATTATAAAAAAATTTGTAAAGGGAGCCCATGATGAAAGTTTGGAAAGGGGGGTCCATGATAGAAGTTTGTAAAAGGGGCCCTTGATAAAAAGTTTGTAAAGAGAGCCCATGATAAAAGTTTATAAAGGAGCCAATGATAAAAGTTTGCAGAGGGGGCTCCCATCATAAAAGTTTTAGAGGAAGTCCATGATAAAAGTTTGTAAAAGAGCCCTATGATAAAAAGTTTGTAAAGGGGCCCATGATGAAAGTTTGTAGAGGGAGCCCATGATAAAAGTTTATAAAGGGCCAATGATAAAAGTTTGAAGAGAGGGCCCCCATCATAAAAATTTTAGATAAAGTCCATGATAAATGATTGTAAAAGGGGTCTATGATAAAAATTTTGTAAAGGGGGTCAATGATAAATTTTGCAGAGGGAGCCCATGAAAAAAGTTTATAAAGGGGCGAATGATAAATGTTTGGAGAGGGGGGACCAGAATAAAAGTTTTAGAGAGTTCCTCAATCTGTATGGGCGGTCCTTAGTGGAGCACCCATCCCCCTACATATGTAATGCCACAGTTGTTCAGTACAGAGTTGTATAACTAATTTTCAGCTTTTGCAAATTATCATAATTTTCGTTATTATTAAGTGGACAAAAATCTTGAATGATATGATATGGAAAATTGAAAGGGGTAAGCACATTCGAACACCAAAAAGTTAAGATATACAATGGAAATGAGAATTTTACTTAGGTTAATTAAAATTTGCATAGCCATAGGTAATGTAATGCTCGTTATCAATTTATTTTTATATTTCATTTCAAACACATGATTAATGTTTAAAAAAAAATCACAAATCAATACCTATACATCCTTTCAAATAATGGTTACTAATAAGTGAGCATTTCTTTCAGTCTCTTTCAGAACCTCCCCCCCCCCCCCTGAAATATTTGAATTTAGCGTGGAGTAGAGGGTGATGTCCCATTTCAACTCTTCCCATTTTATCCTGCGTCTCTTGTTATTCCCATTTCGTCCTGTCTGCACCCCTCCTAATTATTATACCTTGTGGCCCTCACCTGTTGGTAGAGGGGAAAACTGTGTGCGTTCCCCAATAGTCTCTTCTCTTCACAGCTCTCCTCGCCTGTTGGAGGGATTGATATTTGTTCCCCTTGCGGCCGTTCCATTTGGAATGACTTTACTTTGTTAAAAAAATATACAGTAAAGATAATTTCCCCTTGGGAAGATCTATGTTCGTCTATATCTATTTTATACATAACTAGCAGTATTCCCGTTTTCGTATTGAAAATACATTATAAAGAAACTTAAAATTTACCATCAGGTGCAAATTCCTATAGTATTCTAATTGGCATTGTTATTCAAAACATTCCATTACAATAATTAAATTAAAGCTCCAAAAAGGAAGTTCTCTATTCTCGCTATACAAAACTCAATATTTAGTGTAGTGAAATGAAGGTCGCGTATACTGCACCCTATTTAAAATGACTGATGGGCAGGTCCCATAATTTTTTTTTATTATCGTTAATATTGTTAATGAAGACAACATAGAATGAAAATCTCGAAAAATGAACAACCTGAAAATTTTTCTCACGAAGATGGTTAACAATCATTGACATATTTTTCTAATTGTCCGAACAAACATTTTTCATTTCTATTTAGAATAATTTACTTGCCATTTCCCAATGACATTTAGGTCATTTTTTCATTACAAACAAATGTGCCTCTGTCTCAAAGAAACGTTAAGCGTTCTTTCAGGAATGCCATGAGTGACATATTATTTTAAAGTATTAGCTAATTGTCATAACATTAATAATTGATAAGTGATAAAAAAGCTCAAAATCATTTTCTTTGGACATTAAATTGTGCAGCTTTATTTTACGAGATTATATTACTCCGGAACAGTATTATAGTTTTTATTTTTAAAATACTAGATATCTTAATCGAAGCGGTACGATAAATATAAACCCTTTGGACGTTTATATCTCCAAACCTAATAGTTAAATATGTAAACATTTTTTTTTTCTTATTTTGTTGAAAAGGAAAATATAGTGCATATTATGATTATATAAAATGATTTCAAGATTTAAATATTTTAAATATTTTTTCGAAAAGATCAAGTTTTTGTCAGAGCAATGATTTGCTTCACTTTGCTTATTTTCACTCGAAATATATTTGTAAATATAAGAGATAAATGTAAATAGTAAGCGACAAAATGTTCAATAGGAAATCTAGTTTCTAGATTTATAATTTGTTTTTTTCAGTTTTTGAGAAATCGTCTTGTCAAATTGAAGAATATTAAAATTTTTCCGTTTTCCAAGTTTGTAATGTTTATATATCTCAAAAACTAAAAATACTAGCTATAAACTATACAAAGTAATGTGTAGCCCTTTGAAAATTCTAAATAGATATATAATAGGACCTGGGATCGAGTTATTAATTAAAGAACTATAGGATTCTAATTTCAATATTTTATTATTTTGAACTGTTGTGAAAATGTTTAAAGAAGACAAACCACACACAAATAAGGATATTGCTCAAGTGAAATCGTTTCGGCTCCATCGGAATGGAGCTACTGTAGATTATTTTTTAATAAAGTTGTGTATTTCAATAGCTTCTGAAAGGAATCAAATACAAAATTATTATTAATTAAATGAAAAAATTTGACATTTGGTTGAATATTTAAGATTTTTAATGCTAAAAAAAACGCAGATTTGCTGGATATATCATCTTGGTAAAAATGCCCATAGTTGTAAACATCATGCACAATTTGATGGCTTGACAAGTTTTGTATATCTGAATATGAATTACTATGCTTTCAATACCTGCAAACTGTCTGTGTATGTATAGACAAAACATCCTTCGAGAATAGGGATGATTTCGATAACAATAGAATGATTCATTTTATTTGAAAATCAAAGAATATCTTTCGCAAAAATCTCGAAAAAAGAATGAAATGATTTCCATGAATATTAGTATACTTTTTTATTCACCAATATCAACACTAAACCTACCACGACGGATCAAATGCCCCTTTTTAAACATTCTAACAAAATTTCTTACATACAACGTTATCACGTCGCTATTTGACTTTACGACTTTTATTATAATTTACATCCAATGCATTTTTCAATATTTATTTTTCTTTTGTTTACTTTTTTATCGAGAAATATATAGAACTGGACCTACCTATCACGATGGGTCAAATGGCCCATTTTAAACGTTCGACAAAAGATGGTATAACACGCTTCTCAACAACTGTATAAATTGAATCATTGTACACTTACAGTTTATAAAAGTAAGCCAAACAAAAAAGTGCTTTTACTAAGCTCAAACCATAAATCTATAAGAATTGAGAAAGGGCATAAGCGTATACCTGAAACGATCCAATTCTATAATAGCATATCATTAAATTTGGTGTAGACATGACGGATCAGATGGCAAGAAAATACTCAATGAAATCGAAGTGTCAAAGGTGTCCTGGCTATGTCTATGTGTGTGTATAGGCCTTTTGTTCGGCCTTTACACACACATACTCATAGCTAGGATTTTGGGATGTTAAAAATACTAAGTTTCGTTTATGTAATTTTTCAAGCAAGAAGAGGTATGACTCTTTACCCCCCCCCCCCCCTTTGCCAATGCTACTGTACACACTTACTGATATATACAAATATATGACCCTAAAAACGTTATATTGAAATTCAAACTTGTAAAGCGGTCAAAAATTGGAATTATAATGTTTGACTAAGTTATAATACTTGTGCTACAAGAGAGTACTTTACAATACTAGAGAAAGTGATAGGTTAAAAAGTTTTGGATTCTGTTCGTGCACAACAACCACTACATAAACATATATATTCATGGAACTACAAAACAATTATAAGTATCCATTTCATAGGGATATCTGACAAGACAGGATTTACTCTATCTAAATTATTTAAATATATTTAAATAACGCCAAACAACATATTTACAAGCAATATTTTTAATTTGTTCTCAGCACTAGTATCACGGTTAACCATTATCAGGACTGGCGAATGTCGTTTGGATCTGCTCCTTCTGAGACACTTGTAATCACAATAAAATGTTCAAAGCTATCGCAAGCGGGACGGAGCTCCTCGGAACTCTTCCACTCGGGTCATTTGCACCCCTCTCAATTGGGAGAAAGGGTGAGAAACAGGTGTACATTGGATAAGGGATGAAATGCTACTATATTTTAAAAAAGGGTAGCGCAAGGGACGAAATGGGAAGGAAGTGGGAATAAACCAACTACACTAGATTGAATGACTTTTTACTTCAATTACGCATGTTGTCCGAAATTGAAAATAATGTTCGACCACCTCCCCTATAAGGAGAACCAAATTCTAGTTCAATCACTATCCAGGTTAATACTGTAGATATGTTTAGTTTCATTTCAGATGTATTTGTGTAATCTGTGAATAGTTTAATTCTAGAAGAGTACCCGTTGAATATCCATGGTCATGTAATAAGCAAGCCCAGAATAATGTAAATTTTTGAATAATTTGCGTTTTACATTTTTTCGGAAAATCGTATGTTTGGTGTGCAGAATCACCTAAAGAAGAAAATATTGAAAAACTTAAATTGCTCATTTCTTCCTTTCAAACTATATACCTGTATATCAATTTAAAGTCTCTATCTCATCCCAAAGCATACTATTCTAGCATTTTCTCTTTGGAACGATTTTCTGTGGAGCATACCCATAAATGAACATTTTGGGAAAACTCAGTTTGTCTTAAGTTTTTCTATCGGATAATTGACCCATATACCAAATATTAAGCCTTTATCACATTAAAAAAAAATCATGTCTCAGTTATTTTGAAATCGAACATATTGGTTTGCCTCACCCCCAAAAGAAGTAGCAAATATTGAAAATCTGAAATTGCACAATTTCTTCCTTTCGAACTCTCTACCCGTATACCAAAGTTGAAGTCTCTATCCTATGAGATCTCTATCCTATGAGTCTCTATCCTATGCGATCCTCGATAATGAGATACCAAACGAAAACTGTGATTTGGAAATGATTCTTTTATTTACATTTATCGTGCGATCCTGTTCAAATCCCAGTTTTGCTTGACGTCTCATTCTCGACCCCCTGCGAATTATCCTTTGTCTGAATTTTTAGATATCTATTTCTGTTAATTTTGTTTTTAATGCTGTTTTTTGACTTCTGAAAATCTGTTACTCGCATTTAACTTGTGTGAATTTTATAATTGTATGATTTTATTCTTTTTTTGTTTTTTGTAATTTGGCTAATCTTTTGCAAATTTTGTCCACGGTTTCTGATTATGTGACTCATGCATCCTCTCCCTTTTTTGCATTGCCACTGATGATGGACACTAAACATCTGAAAATACTTGTAAAATCAATACCTGTAATTTTTGCGTATTAATATTACCCGTAATTTTAACGTATATTAACGCTAATAACAACTGTAAAATTAACGTAATAATGGTATAATCAAATTATAAGACTTTATTGTGAATTGTTTTCCTTTAATATTTAATTTCTGACATGTCGCCCTCATTAAATTATTAAATCATTAAAGCATTGTATTAAAACATTTTCATAGACGAAAATATTAGCCACAATATGACGTGCCTAAAGCCGTAGGTTTTGATCTATGGTCTAAGACTTGGTTTTGAAAGAGGAGTATGTAAAGACTACATTGCTATAAACAACTCCGTAATTATCAGGGTAGTGCAGTAGGTAGCATGCTTCAGTGCAATCCATAAGTTTAAGGTGCAATCCAATTCGACTACTGACTCTGATCGCGTTTTATCTTCCACTAGTTTATATTTGTGAATGTTCATGTAACATAGAAATGTCATCCAAATTCTAAATGGTGGTTTGGTGTACCTCACACTGAAAACGTAAGAAAAGTACAATATTTTGGGTTTGCATTAATGTTAAGGTATTTTGCATCACGGAAATTTCTAATTTTCTGCTTTTCTTCCAGGTCGTTAAAACCAAAAAGAAGGTGATCGGATTGCTTCAAATATCTAATATTCCGCTAGAAGGTGTATGAAGTAAAAATGAGCGTAAGCATGCTGGATATTTCGGAGAACTTCATAAAAGGTTACGTAAAAGCCCCTCCGTCACTCCAAGACAAGGCCATCACGACTTTAGCCATTCAATTTTGTCAAAATATTGAACTAAGGAAAGACATTATATTTGAGTCAGAACCACTAAAACTGCACAAATATTCAATTCTTAACAGTACATGGGAGATTTTAATTGTAAAGCGATCAACTGCTATTTGTGAGCAACTCCCTCTTCCTCCTGCATTAAAGAATCTGTTGGTGGGTCGCATTCGGTTAATAGCTCTGCAGTTGTTCAGTTGGAACAGACAACAAGTCGAGTTTAGTTTGTCTCCCCTTTTTGCAGACAGTCTTTTGACAAATTCCGATTGGACAGTTGAAATGAGACTGGACGAAAAGAAGATAGCGAAACGTTTAATCCGAGACGAAAGAATATCAGTTTACCAACGTTATAGAATGGCGTGTTTCTATTGCTTTCATATGCATATTTATCAACTATGGGATCAACTTTCATCTAAACAGCGTGAAGATATTTTTCGTGATGAAAAATGTGAACTAGTATTGGTGTGGTCACACAAAATATTTGGAACAGAAGGAGGAGTTTTTCGAAGTTCTATTTTTTGGGATATTTTAATGCAGTGTGGAATAGTTGAAGGATCAAGGTTAACTGTGCTTTATTGTTGGGATAAATTTGATGAAAATTTAAGACAAAATGACATTCAATATGCTTTAGAAGTGGCGGATAATATCAAAATACGGAAGCTACGGAAAGAAATTACTGGGGATTTTTTACCGTATTTTAACGAGTTATCCTCACTGATACCTTACATGGATATTTTATGCTTTCTTTTAAAGCAGATGTCTAAAAAATAAGGGTTCTATTTTTCCAAAATGTCCTTCCAGACATAGAACAAAATTTACTTGTATGCTTTCTACAATGGCCATACCTGGATCTTTTAATTCCACTTATTGAAGAGTTATGGAACATTTTGCCCAAATCAAAATACGGAGATCTTTTATTAAACCTAGTAAATCATTATTCAAATGAAAATGGTCATAAGAATAAAATAAGTGATTATATGGATTACCGTTATGGATATGTAATGGTAGAGCTATTGGAGAAAACGCCAGATAATTTCAAGCGATATAACGATATTTATCTAGCAAGCACAAAGAACGTTGTGGGTAAAATACTTTTGGCTTTGATCAATAAAAAGCCACTTAAAATTCGAAATGTAAAAATATTTCAACACATTTTGCAACATGTAACTCCTAAACAGATACGATCATTTTTAGAATCCGAGTATGGAGAATCATTTTGTTGCCATTTGGGCCTGGAAGAGCACTTGGAATTACTTAACTCGATGCTGATGGAGTATTTGCCTGAAAATGATATCGGTAGGTTTAAGAAGAAGATCTTGATATCTAAATCAGGAAAAGATTCATGCTTTAAGATGCTGACACAGGTTAACGGTGATTGCTTGAATTCATGGTTAAATTGGGGGTTTTCATCACAGCAGGAAATTTTTCAATTTATTTTAAACATATTTTTTAGAGATCAGAGAATTGATTTTATGAAAGTCTCGAATTTTCAATATACGATAGACGTAGATTGCTTGGATAAATTAATAGAAATGTATGCTCCATCAAAAGATGCTGCAAGAAAATTTAAATCACGGTTCGTGAAGGTATATTCGAGGGATGTGTGCATTAGTTTTGTAATCCACTCAAAACTGCATGAAGTCGATCGATTCCTCGCTTGGGGCTTTACATCGGAAGATACTAGAGAGCGGTTTAGAAAATGGTTTATCAAAAAGTATGCTATATATTTATGTGAATATCATGTAGCTAACTGGAATCTGCAGGTCGTTGAGCAATTTCTCATCTGGTGTTTTCCGACGGTAGAAGCTATTGAGAAGTTTAAAAAAGATTTGTTTTTCTCTTCGGGTCTAAAGTTTCCATGGGTTCTTCTTTCACGCAATTCGCAGGATCTCGACAGTCTTATAAAGTGGTTCCGGCTGTCTCCAGAGGCCTTAGTAAAGTTTAAAAGGGAAGTTATGTTTGGTTCTAACACTTTGAGTTCCATATTTGACCCTTTGGTACTCCATCAAAGATGTTTGATGAAAAGAAAATCTTATGTGGACGAGATGCTTCGAAGAGATGCGAGGCTCCTAAGATGGGGGCTAACAGATGAAGAAACCGTGATGGCTTTTAAAAAAGAATCCGCCAATTATCTGAAGAGTTTAACTTTCACCTATGCAATAGTTCCACGGTGGGCACTGCAGAAGTGGAATAATTTGATGAAAGAAATATTTCCCTATATATCAATAGAGCCGGAGCAAGATATCAATCCATCAACAGAGTGGGAACGTGAGATCAATCAACCAATGCAACCGTCGCCTGAATCAATAGAGCGTGATAGTATGATTAAATCGATAGAGAAGTATCGTCAATCAATTCAGCGGGATGAAGCTATTATGCAATGTGTCCTCGTTGCAGGAATCGTTGTTTCTATTTTTGTTTCTGTAAAGATATATTTGAATTGGTAATGTATTGATATCGATTTAATCAATAAAATATATGGTCTGCTTTTTTGTTGCTTTTATAGAGCAGATGACTAACATGGTACAAACGAAATGATATGTAACAATATGAACAATTGACGTGAAAGCTTGTAAAATCCATGATTTAGCATTTAGTTATGAAATGTTCAGCTATAACAGTTAAACGTATAATTTTTAAATTATGAATAATCACAAATATTTAGTAACAATTTACAAAAGTATTTACTTTTCTGAACGTAGAAAGCAATAAACAGTATAAGGAAGTTAATACTTTTTCCTAAATAAGTAATGCAAATAGCAAAATTTTCGCTAAACAGTCATACATTTAATGGTGGAATCGTCTGATTATGTAATACAATATAATTTATTTAATATATTTATGCCCTAATGTATTTCTAAAATTCGTTAGAAAATTTTGTGGTCTTCTGAATAGACCGAGTTCTTCATTTTACTTTTAACTTTCAATATATTTCGGGATTTAATTTCAATTCAAGAAAAAAAATCTGATGTGGGCAACACATGACTTTCCTTATATAATGTAATAAATTTACTACTTTTACAGTAAAAAAATAGGTTTTTCTTATAGTAGATACTAATATTCTTTCCAAGATATTGAATTTTCGACAAATAGTCGTCATTTTCATTGATTTAGCGTCATTTTTATCCATTTGGCGAGATTTTCGTTAATTTGGCAACATTTTAAAAAGTCGCCAAGTTGGCGACATTCCGCCAAATTTGTCGCCAAAATTTCGCCAAGCGTTATGGACAAAGAAATAAGCTGTTCTTACAACAGAAAAATGACTATTGGCGTTCAAATACAAAAGTATTACTCAAAGTATCTTTTTTCATGAATGGAACGAGCTAGATCTACGAGAATGTCACCCAATTTATCGCATGGTATTACATATGTAAATTGAACATGTTTCTCAATAGGAAATATTTTTTTTCATTTTATATGACTTTTTAATAATTTTTTTGAAAAATGTGCAATATCTCGAGAACGGTTCATGTTAGTGTTCTAAAATTTATGTCAATCGTTGTCTAATGAAAAATTACATAAGAAATGTCTATTTGCGTAACTTTATTAGTGGTTTTGATTTTTTGACGATTTTTTCAAAATTTTATTCGAATATTTAGGAGAGTTCTGAACATTCGATTGCATTTAAAAACAATAGGCTTCCAGTGTTTACAGATTGTGATTTTTGTACCAAATTTGGTTCGAATCGGTCCATTCGTTCGTCAGTTATCGTCTCCACAGACTCACTGACACACACACACACACACATACTTCCACACACACACACACACACACACACACATACACACACACAGACATCACTTCAAAAATGTTTGATTCGTGATCAGGGATGCTTGAAACGTGCTCTCCCGTCGAAAACTCGATTTCGAATTTTCGACCCCGTCACAATACTTTCCTTATACATTATGTATATAAGGAAAGTAAAAATATATCTATATAAACAAGAGAGATCAATCATGCATAAAGTATTGATTATGAAACACTTTCCAACTTCAATGCAATTTCATTTAAACATCTCTGAAATGCGATACATTCCTCGGTAATATTTTAAAAATTATCACAATACTACATTAATATATTACATTTGAAAACTTACTACATTAATTTTACAATAATACACAACATCGCAATACTACATTAATTTATTATATTTGAATGAAGTTCATCGAAATAAATGAACTTCATTCAAATGACGTCAATTAAATATAAATTTGCTGGCTCCTCGGTAATGTTATCATAATAGTACAATAATTTATTATATTTGAAAACTTCATCAAAAACAACTGCAATTTATTCAAATGACGCCATCGAAATATAACACGCCCGGCTCTCTCTATAAAAGAAGCATTTCATTCATAACATTTTCCCATTCATTTCATTCATAACATTTTTCCATTCATTTCATTCACCACAATACTATAAAAATTTATTTTATTTAAAAACTTAAGACCATGGAGGAACAAGTAATTAAACTCTATGCTTAAAACTTCATCAAAAAAAATAGTCCTTCTCTCTGTAAAATCAATGAATATTTCATTCATATCAAACTCCATGAGCTGAATAGTTTTGCGTTAAAGAAATACAGCAATTCTTATACAACTCATTCTACATATTTTGCTGTTTACATTTTACATAAGTGAAAAATAGCTTTCGTCGTAGAAATAATCAAATTTGGATGATCATTTAAACTCAAATGTATTGTAATTGCGTTATTTCAGTATGTAGATGCACAGAATTTAAGCAAAAATAAATCGAGTTTAGGACAGATACAACACTCAATATGAATTAAAAAGAATTTTAAAAATCACGAATTTGAGGCAAGATGGATACCGTATTATATTTTTCATATCATAATCACGTGATCGCTTCATATAAGAAGTATAATTATTATTTTAATTTTTATTTAAAAAACTACCGAATATATTTTGCTGAAATTTTTTTTATATATTTTATGGGATAATTTGAATATTACCTAGAATTTTCGCAGCATTTTCTGAATTTTAAATCCACTTAAAAAATGTTTGAAAAATTAGGTCCCATAGGGTTCAATGTATTTCATTTTTTCAACCCGGGTTCAATCCAAAACTAATTGGGTGTTATTATTCATTTGTATTCCCATAGGTTCCACAGACCGTCTGAACAACATACTAAAATTTCAACTTTGTTGTAAAGTGTTAATGAAATTGAAAATCGTCGCGGGTGAACGACTGAACCGAATTTAATGAAATTTTGTGGGTAGCCTTGAAATATCCCAACTTAAAATTTAGTCCCATTTTTCGAGTTTCAAAGACCAGAAATTGTCTAGATTTTAATTGAAAACGAACAATTAAACCTAGCATAGAGATATCATTATGCAGACGATATTTTTCCGCCAATTTATTTGAATTATATCTCTGAATTTGGTGGATTTTATTGCGCTTATTAGTCACTTTTGAAATTTCACGTTTGAAACATGATTTAAAATGGAAACTCTATAACCATGGTTTATTTTTCACATGCTCTGAATCAACAATATTATGTATTAATAATCAAATGGTTTTTTAATTATCAGCATTTTATGTGGAAGATTCTTTCTTATATCATGTTGCTCAACAACGCAATTAAATCAAATGTGTTTGTTAAATTTATTATTATTTTTTTGATTTGAATAATAAATAAATGAATATGAAAATATATCTTATATATGAACGGTTTGATTTTTCTTTTAATTATATTAATTACGTACTGCGTACATCTTCTTCATTTATTTTGGCAAAAAGTTTTCAAACTTATGCATTGTGTTTAGCCAATAAATTCATTTAACCAATTGTTGAATCAGAATAAAAATAGAACTGGTATATCTTCTAAAACAATTTTTGTGTTTTCATATAAATAAACGAGATCAGGATGTTTTATTCTTCAGATCTGCAAATTCAGATCTACGAATTTGACGGGATATAGCTAACTTGGCAAACTTTGCCTAATTGGCGGAAATATTGCCAAATTGATAAAAACGAAGCTAAATCAATGAAATTAAATTTGTTTTGTTAGATGGGAGTACTAAAATGATGGTTCGGTAGCAATTGTCTGTCAGTCCAACCGTCCTACTTTGTAAAGCATTTAACGAATTTTTAAATGTCGCGAAATTGATAAAAATATTTGTAAATTCGTAAAAATATCTTTAAATTGATAAAATTGCGCTAAATCAATGAAATTAATTGTGTTGTGTTAGGGGATATTATTGTGATGATGTTTCTTCAATGTGTCTCTAAGTTGGACTGTCAGTTCTACAGTTAAATTTATCGATTTTTTAAAATGTCGCTAAATTAACGAAAATGTGGCCAAATTGATAAAATGGTGATAAATTCAACAAAATGACACCGAATCAATGAATAATCAATATTTTGCATAATTAAGTATGGTTTTCTAGATAATCCCTGTCGTTTCGTGAGAATTAAAAGTATTTTTTTTTAATTTGTTTACAAACTGAACCAGGATGTGCTTTATTCTTCAGATCTACCCGTGAATATAATTTTGTATGTCGATCCAGAGATTCTTATGCATTTTTTTGAAGAATTATATACTTTAATGGAATATTTTGAATAACAAATTCATTTACAATACTGTACGAATGTACACATAATTGTGAATGTTAAGTTTCTTTATGTTTGTCTCATCATCCCGGGAGAACGGCTACACCTAATTAGATGGCATTTTCGGGGTAGACTTGGAATAGTCCCAATTAAAATTTAGCACATGTTTCGAGTTTCTAGGACCAGGGGTAGTCCAGATATTAATTTAAGAGCACATTTAAAGTATCATAGATATACCATTATGCAGACGATATTTTTTTTCCACCAATTTATAATGAAGAAAATGATATCATGTAGCTTAGCAACGGATTTAAATCTAATGTGTTTATGCGGCAGACGATTTTTATTAAATCCTTTTGGACTTAAATAATGAAGATGTTGTGTTTGACAGATAGAATAAAACCTGCTGTGTTTAAAAAAGATAAATGAAGACATAATATTTAGTTTAAAGAAAATTAGTTTATTAAATAGTACTTCAAATTAATTCAAATTAACAAATACAAAAACACTGCTCACAGGCAGGCAACTCAGGAAGAATTAACATTAGAATTTTAGACATTAGAATTTTATCAACTTAGTTAAAATTAAGGAATTAGCATAAAAACTTAACTCAAAACAATCTATTTAAATTTCATCAAAAATCATTAACAAAAATATTAAATTTAAAGAATTTTAGAATTTTACCCAGGCTCTTAAAAATTTATGAAGGTTTAGAAATTTGCTCTCAGAATAAAGTTTAGAATTTTAAATTTACAGAATAAATTTTAGTTAAATGCATTTCAAAAAAATATTAAGAAATCATATTCAGAATTAAAGAAAGTAGGAGTTTAAAAAAAAAAAAAAAAAAACTGTATTCACCCGCTTGGGCCATCAGACAGGGGGGGGAAAGTTCCAATAAGTGGAGACACATTTTGAAGACTGGTTTACTGGAAATCACCCAAACTTGAAACAGGAGAGGATTCAGCATTTTTCTTGAAAAACATCAGCAGAGGCCTAACAACCACTTCTGGATAACTCGGATCTTCATAGAACGTCCGTCCTCGGCAGAAGCTACGTTCATGTAGCGCGCATAAGAAAATTTAATACACACTTTTCCGGAGAGCTACTTCGTGACTTTCGCGATAAAAGCTCGAAAAAACCCTTATTTAAATTAAAACAACTAATGTAAAAAAAAATAACACGAGGAACTTAACGTTCCATTGTAAAGCTCGCGTGGAACATAAGTTCCATTCGAAAATAAACAACGCGCTTCTCGCGCTAACACCGACGAAGGATTTCAACAAAAAACTGAAACTGAAAAGTTCTACGCGCGTATTTATATGTGCGGCAAAAACGCGGAGTTTAGATAAACGGCAGCAATTAAAATTCGCTTACCGAAATTAGAATTGCCAAAATAATACTCATAATTCCGAGAGCAGACGATCCGTAAAAACGCGAACCAATTAAAAAATTTCACGAATTCCAAAGAGGCGCGAAAAACGCTTAGGTGGCGCCTTAATCGCAGTAAAAGGCCCGCGAAACAAAATTCCAAAAATGGCCGCAACTGAAATTTTTGAATTACAGTGAGACATGGAAATAACTTGAAACTGTAGAACAAACGGAATTTCTAACCAAAATGGGAAAATGAGACATCAAATTAAAGGGAATTTTAAGGGGAATCAAATAAATAAATAATTTTTAAAATTTACAAATCAAAAGTAATATTAATTTAATTAATGGAACATTTTTAAATAAGAATATCATAAAGAAAATTAATTTAGAAGATTAAAAATATTCTAATTAAAGAATAAATGAAAAAGCCAATAAATATTATTTAAATATTACCAAATTAAGAATATTGAGCCAGGGAAAAATAAATAAAAGTAAATTTTCAAATCCCCAAATTACCTAAATTCTAAAGCAACCCAACAAAGATATGTGTATAAAATAAATTTTATTGATATTGCATTTTTAACTGAATAATATAAATTACGGTCTTTAGGTTTAAACATTATTGTTATTGATATTTTCAAATTATTACACCATTGTCTTATTTGGGAAAAAAATTGTTGAAACTTATATACTGTACTTAGCACGGGTAATCTTCTGCAAACGCACGGGTATATCTTCCAATCTACCAGAATATAAGTAGTACATGTATATTGGCATATATTTTTACATATATTGGAATCAATTACGGCTTTCTGATATAAAAATTATTGGGATTATTGATATTTTCAATTTATTACGTCTTTTGTTTTATTTTGGCAAATATTATTGAGCCTCATATTGTAATATGGGTAATCTTCTATCGGGAGGATAGGCTTCTCAAAGTGAAAAATAATTTTGGTTGTCAGCGGGAGGGAGGAATAGGCGTTGCCAAAAAAAGTGTTTACTCCTCAGTAGAGCTATGATTGACAAGTCTCCCACCCTTTGAAGCAATGCCAAGGGGCGTTCTTAGCAGTTTCAGGGTACCGTGCTGAGGGAATACCTTCCAGTATAGACTAATTGGTCCCTCCAGGCATACCTGTTCTGGGAAACACGATCCCGAAAGTTGAAGGCATCGAGTCTACGAGAGCCAGCCACTTAGGGAAAATGTTTGAACGGTCATTTGCATTGGAAAGAAAAATGAACCAGTTGTGGAAATCAAAGCAGAATTGAGTGTTGCTAATGCCAGAAAAATGATGTTTAGGTCAATATTTAATATTGAAAACTGTAAATAAATGCTTTTTACACACTTTTATTTCACTTCGATCAGAGTATACAGGGTGTTTCAAAAAGATTTCGCGATTCAATACACTTTTAACAATGGGACGCAGATAGTGTTTCTTTTAAGCTTCTCCGGGTGGAAGGGGGTGAAGCTCCCGTGACGAGTATACGCCTCCCTCCGGAGACATTTTATGAAACCTAGTTTCAATTTATGTTGCAGAGCATTTAGATACATTTATATAGGACAAATATGAAACTTGTACCTCTCTAAAATATCACCCCCCCCCCCCCCCCCCCCGTCCAAAAAGTCCTGAAAGAAACACTGGTTGCAGACCTATAGTTCCAACAGAAATGCTTTAAATAAGGTCAGATTACGACTGTTTTGATCATGCGACGCAAAAGCACAAATTTTAACTTTTTATACTAGCCTGTCATGAACCAGCAATGCACGTTGTAACTCGAAAACCTCAGAAGTTAGAAAGCTCGAAATTAGCATATCGTTGCCTTTTTCAATATATTTTTATTGGATTTATTGTTGTTAGGATTGAACCTTACAGGTCTAGTCCGTTCCAAGCTCACCATAGAAACATATAAATTTTAGGGGAATAACTCGAGAATCAGAGCAGCTAAAAAGTTCCAATTTGGCATTTTGTTGCATTTCATATTATATTTTAATTCTTTGGATTTTAAACAGTACCGGTACAGCCCGCCAAAAGCAGATACAAGTTTTTCTTTTGTGACTAACACTAGAAACGGGGCAGTAAAAATACCCAAATTCGGTTCTTCGCAGCCTTTCCTGGTGTATTTTTGCTATTTGAATTTTGAACTATACTAACAAGTAGGGGAAAAACGAGTTTTAGAATCTATACCTTTAAGAAAGTACACAAAGAATAAAAATAAATGTTCTCACATTTTTATCTCGTACAATAAAAGTGAGCGGCTTGAAATTTTATAAAACTAATCTTTCCTTAACTTAGTATACTCCAAAATATCATCATTAAATGAATGTAATAATTGGATAAATATATGGAATCACTGGTAGTATATCCATTCTTCGTACGAAATATATAATATAAAAAAAAAACTTATTTCACAATTATGTGTAAATTCCTATAGTTTTCAAAATGTTATTCAAAACATTCTATTAAAATATTTAAATCTCCTAAATGGAAGTATAAGAAAGTTAAAATTTTATCAATGTATATCAAAAAGAAAAACTCATATTAGAAGATAAGCACGTACTATTTATATTTTACTTCAACAATCAGCTAAACACAATATATAAGTTCTGACTGAACACAATATACGAAAACACAATAGATTAGTGTCTTCCTTACCACATCTGAGTTTGAAAAATATTTTCCAAAATAAAACAGATGACGTAAGAAATTGAAAATAATCATTCCCGTAATCTTTAAATCCGAAGGCCGCAATTGATATAACCCAATCAAAACTGCAATATCGTTCATTTATAAAATTTATTTTATGTCTTTGTTATTTACATCTAATAAAAATCCTCTTCCGTATAAACGCATTTTGTTTAATTGCGTTGCTGAGCAACATATAATTTCCTTCCAATAAATTTGCGGAGAATATATCGTCCGCATAATGCTATCTATCTCTATGGAAGGTTCATTTTTTCTGAATATATTGACATCCACTGGTCCTAGAAATTTGAAACATAAATTACATTTCAGGTAGAGCTAATTCAAGGTTACCACAAAATTTCATGAAAATCTGAGCAGTTTCTTTGATGATGAGACAAACACTCACACACAGACATATTTTCAATTTTATTTATATAGATTATTACTAATGTATGAAATCAAAGATTACATAAACTGAGTTATGTTATTTTAGATTTAAAAATTTGATGTGGGCAACACATGACTTTCCTTATATAATGCAATGAATGTACTACTTTTACAGTTAAAAAAAATATTATTCTTATACTAGATACTTATATTCTTTACAAGATATTGAATTTTCTTCAATTAGTCGGTCATTTTCATTGATTAACTTCATTTCTATCCATTTGGCGAGATTTTTGTTAATTTGGCAACAATTAAAAATGTCGGCAAGTTGGCGACATTCCGCCAAATTCGTCTTTAAAATCTCGCCAAGCGTTATGGATGGAGAAATAAGTTATTTTTACAGCAGATAAATGACTATTGGCGTTCAAATACAAAAGTATTACTCAAAGTATCTTTTTTCCTGAATGGAACGAGCTAGTTCCCCGAGAATGATGTCACCAAATTTATGGCATGGTATTACATATGAAAAGTGAACATGTTTCTCGATAGAAAATATTTTTTCTTTATTTTATATGACGTTTTGATAATTTTTATGAAAAATGTGCAATATCTTGAGAACGGTTCATATTAGCGTTCTAAAATTTATGTCAATCGTTTTCTAATGCAAAATTACATAAGAAATGTCTATTTGCGTAACTTAATTAGCTGTTTTGATTCTTTGAAGATTTTTTCAAAATTTCACTCGAAAATTTAGGGGTGATCTGAACATTCGATTACGTATAAAAACAATAGGCTTCCAGTGCTTATGGTTTGTGATTTTTGTTCGAATTGGTCCATTCGTTCGTCAGTTATCGTCTCCACAGTCTCACTGACGCACACACACACACATACTTTCACACACACACACAGACATCACTTCAAAAACGTTTGATTCGTGATCAGGGATGCTTGAAACGTGCTCTCCCGTCGAAAACTCGAATTCGAATTTTCGACCCCGTCACAATACTTTCCTTATATATTATGTATATAAGGAAAGTAAAAGTATATTTATATTCAATTAACTATTTGTTTTATTTAATTTCTAGTAACCACTTTTATTATATGATATAAAAATATGAGAACAATTTTTTTTTGTTGCATTTTTCAATAAAAGACTGCCTTCTGAAACTTTTTTTTGTTTACTTGTTTTTAATTTAACGTATCTTGGCTATTAAATGTATAGATACTTGAAGAATTCTAATAAACCGGGAAATCTGATATTCATATATCAAGGATATCTTTGATATCCACGGACTGTACTGTCACCAGGAACCAGAAAATGTTCTATAAAGCCGCTATTTTATAAATCTCTGTATTTTAGTCAATTGGCATGGAGTTTATTCAAGATCAAGCTCTAACTAAATAAGATTTCAATAGCAGGTTCATAGTAACGAATTCGAACTCTATCAGGTGTTCGGGAAATTCATTTTTTAATAAATTTGATGCCAGTATATAGACTTTGATATATAGACCACAGAAGCACAAAAAATTTCAAATCGCTTTTTATCTACCAGTGCAATTTTTGGCTAAAAGTTGCTCCATTTGAAAAAGCAACATTCCGCCAAATTCGTCGCCAAAATCTCGTCAAGCGTTATGGATGGAGAAATAAGTTATTCTTATAGCAGATAAAGGACTATTGGCGTTCAAATACAAAAATATTACTCAAAGTAACTTTTTTCATGAATGGAACGAGCTAGATTCACTAGAATGATGTCACCAAATTCATCGCATGGTATTACATATGAAAAGTGAACATGGTTCTCAACAGTTAATACATTTCTTCAATTTATAGGATTTTTTGATGAATTTATTTAAAAAATGTGCTATATCTCGAGAACGGTTCATGCTAGCGTTCATATATGAAATTGTATCAATATATCCCAAAATGAAATCGCTATGAAATTGGATCAACATGTGCCAAAATGATAGCACTAAAATGGCCTTAGAAGATATACCCTGTTTCAACAATTGATTAAACTCAATATATGAGCTTGAAAGTTCCTTATTGAAAATATCAATAATCCCCATAACTTTTCTACCAGAAAGCCTTGTTACAATCCAGTCAAAAATGTAATTCTGATAAAATTTATTTTTATATACATTTCCCACTTCTTTAAATTGGTAAAAATTAGAAAAGAGTCTGTTGTATGAACTCATTAGGTTTAATTCTGTTGTTTCGTAACATATTGTTTTTAATACATTTTTGGAAAAAATATCATTACTAAATTTATAAACATTTTATGAATCTAAAAAAGTGATGTCGAAATTTAATTAGGATTACTGAAAGTTGTAAATTGTATTTAGTATCCAGTAACATCTATGATTTTAATATTTAATTAACCGTTTTCAATAGTGTAAAATTGTTTACTATGAAAATGAAACATTTATTAATGATTTAAAATGTACATTTGACAATGATTTGAAATGTACATTTATAAATGATTTAAAATCATTCTCATAAATCACTAGTTCAAACTGTATTACTAATTCTATTAAAAAAAGGTTCTGCAATGCAATATTTTAAGTCGTGGTAATACCTAATACAGGTTATATGACTTTTGATTTTAGTCACTTCAAAACATCATTTTTAATCAATGTAATCCCCAGATCTCGGCCCGAATCATAGCAAGGCATCGGCCCAAATCAGCCCAAGGGGCATTTGTCTAGTGTCCCGCCGACCCATTCCGCCCTTGATTGGTGAATTGTATGACGTCAAAATACAAAACTATTATGCAAAGTATCTTCTCTGGTGAATAGAACGAACTAAATTCACGAGAACGATGTTAACAAATTTATCGCATAACACTACCAGGGATGTATCTAGAGAAATGTGAGTGGTGGTTGATTTTCCAGAACAATTATAATTGAGAATATAAAATTTCGAAACGGGCTTCACGTTAATTCGCACACACAAACAGTATAATATTGTATACTTTTATATTAAAGAAAAACATTTGATAAAATTGAATATAACTTTTTTTAAATGTAATTATAATATGTATATTTTTTTGGATGAGTGGTGGTCGGCAATTGAGTGGTGGTCGGAAATTCTGAGTGGTGGAAACCCCGACCACCACCGACCACTGTAGATACATCCCTGCACTACATATGAAAAATTGAATATATTTCACAATAATTAATATATTTTTTTAAATATCAATTTAATGTAATAAAATACAATATCTCGAGAACGTTTCATGCTAGCTCTCTAAAATTTGTATTCGTTTTCTAATGAAAATTTACATAAGAAATAATTAGTTACCTAACATTATAATAGTTCTGATAGCGAAATTTTCTGAGATAACATACTTTCGTTGAAAATACCATCTAAAGAAGGAATTTCGAAGCACTTTTGATTTCGTCATAACGTGCTTTTACTGTATGTGGATAAGCAACTGTTTAATCTAAAAGTCAAATGTGTTCAAATTATCGTTAGATATGTAGAAATTGATGTTTATAATTTTGATACTGATTCCTAGCATTTCAGTTACTTCAGTTTTCGACGGATCTACACGATTTGGATTTGGAACTTCTAGAAAACGAAAAAACTATTACGTGACGTCTGTGTGTCTGTGTAATGTATATGTCTACTCTAATTCAAAACTAATTGACGTAATTTCTATAAAATTTTATAGATAAGTCACTTGTGGTTACCCTGGTGCTGATTAGATTTAGGTAGAATTCGGAATAAAAGAATTATTATCAGGAGCGGTTCTCGAGATATTGAGAATTTCACTTTTCACGATGAAAAATTATATCCCTGCAATACATTAAATAAATCGAATGCAATTTAGTACGATAAATTACGAACGGAAGTCTCTAAAATTCTCGTAATGTTTATTATTGAAAAAACATTAAAAAAGATAATTATGCTTTAAATTGCAATACTTAAATAGTTATTATATGTAATTTATTATTTAAAAGCTAATGATATAATTTCTGAAACAATGACATGTTCCGATATCCACGTCTTGCATCCAAATCAGTTATTTTTGTATCATTTCCAGCATAATTATATTTTAAATATTTTTATTTAAAAAATCTGATCCTTTTTAAAAAGTTCGATCTCTTTTAAAAACTTAGATAATAAATGATAGCTTGGATGATAAATGATAAGGATTCAGCATCCAATTCTAGAAGTTGTATATAGTAGTTCACTAAGGATTTTCACTTACGGTTTCTTCTCTAATTTCATTTCAAAAATGTTACTTGAAACACTAACTACTCGGAATCTGTTATATAGTTGGCTTAGATGATGACTGATATGGATTCAGTATCAAGTTCAGGAAAGGGTAGGGGTTCATTACAGATTACTTTTTCCAGTCCTTTTTCCACTTCAGATTATAACATTCTTTGAAATATTTGTTTCTCAAAATTAGCCATCGATAGAGCTTAGATGATGACTGATATGACTTCAGCGTAAAATTCTGGCTGGGGTTTGAGAATTCATGAAGGAAGGATTTTCATTTACACTTTTAGAGATGTCATGTCCAGTTTTTCCGAACATTGGCATGACTGTACGAAATATGTAAAAGAGAATAATATTAATAGTTCCATCAAAAATAAAGCAATCACATCATTTGCTACCCTATAAGGACTTCTTGATTAATTTCTTGTTTCTTATAAATTTTTCCATTTTAAATTAGAAACATGAAAAATTTCGAGAATCACATTTTTAAATGAATATATATTTAAGATATTACACATTAGCTATATTCCCTTCCCGGTCGTCCAAATAGTTACTCAAGTCCTCTGGATGAGTCGGACGGCCTGGGGTTTCCACATTAGCTATATTCGTAACACTTTTATATATATTACTTTCCTTATATACATAATGTATAAGGAAAGTATTGTGACGGGGTCGAAAATTCGAATTTGAGTTTTCGATGGGAGAGCACGTTTCAAGCATCCCTGATCACGAATCAAACATTTTTGAAGTGATGTCTGTGTGTGTGTGTGTGTGAAAGTATGTGTGTGTGTGTGTCAGTGAGTCTGTGGAGACGATAACTGACAAACGAATGGACCGATTCGAACCAAATTTGGTACAAAAATCACAATCCGTAAATACTGGAAGCCTATTGTTTTTATACGCAATCGAATGTTCAGAACCTCCCTAAATTTTCGAATGAAATTTTGAAAAAATTGTCAAAAAATCAAAACCACTAATAAAGTTACGCAAATAGACATTTCTTATGTAATTTTTCATTAGAAAACGATTGACATAAATTTTAGAACGCTAACATAAACCGTTCTTGAGATATTGCACATTTTTCAAAAAAATTATCAAAAAGTCATATAAAATAGAAAAAAAAATCCTGTTGAGAAACATGTTCACTTTTCATATGTAATATCATGCGATAAATTGGGTGACATCATTCTCGTGGATCTAGCTCGTTCCATTCATGAAAAAAGATACTTTGAGTAATACTTTTGTATTTGAACGCCAATAATCATTTATCTGCTGTAAGAATAACTTATTTCTTCGTCCATAGCGCTTGGCGAGGTTTTGACGACGAAATTGGCGGAATGTCGCCAACTTGGCGACTTTTTGAAATGTTGCCAAATTAACGAAAATCTTGCCAAATGGATAAAAATGACGCTAAATCGATGAAAATGACCACTAATCGTCGAAAATTCAATATCTTGGAAAGAATATTAGTATCTACTATAAGAAAAACCTATTTTTTTTACTGTAAAAGTAGTAAATTCATTACATTATATAAGGAAAGTCATGTGTTGCCCACATCAGATTTTTTAAGTTTTATAATGTTTAATTTTATTTTTGAAATAAAAGAGTTAGAAAATTTGAAGGGTTCCTCTTAGGCCGTCCTCAACGAAAGTAAATACGCCCATTACATTCATCAATTGAAATAATCATAGAAAATTTCATTTGATTTTCATAACTTGTTTGAGAGTTATCATATCCACAGATATCATTGAAAAAAAGATTGATACGTTTCAAGAATGCTCAAAACGTTTATTCAGATTCACCAAAATTTAAGAATCGGATTTTTGACTCAACATACTTTCCCTTTACATTTATTATTCATTGTAGGACAATTTAAAATAACCGACCATTCACTTCTGCAACATAGCGGAATTTTTCACTGGGAGACCTGCTTTCAAAACAAAAAACTCGAAATCCAAGTAATTGTGACCAGAATAATCTCACCCCCTGTTGTCCGTTACCTTCTTGGGAAAGGAATAACACAAACGAGTCCCCATCAACCTCCAGGGTCCCCATCAAGGCGGAGCTAAGCTCCTGCGACAACCTGTTACCGATCTTTAAATGTCGAACTTTAAGATGGTGCTAGATTGGATGGTGCTAGAAAGGTGTAAGGTAACACCTTTCTGGTAGGTCGGACGGTCTGGGTTTCAACAACAACAACATATCAGATACAATCAATCAATTAAAATTTTTACTGTAGCAGTTCAAATAATAGGTATGGAACTAGTAACAAATGAGAGTTATCAATTTCGAGATACAAATCCTTATGCTTAGTGACTAAGGAGAGATATACAAAAGCTCATATGTGTAAATTTTGAATTTCCCCCCTTTTAAATGAAATTACTTTGCAGTCTTAGTTGGAACTTAAGATAATTAAATACATTCTTTACAATAAATCACATTCAATAGAAATTTCTTAAATACAGCATATATACAAAAAAAAGTAGTCTACTATTTTCAATGACAAATAACAACCGTCTTCAAGACTAGCAAGAAGCTTGACCTCACTTAAAGTAAAATCGGTGTGGCCCATGTGGTTGAAGTTAAGAGAAAAGTAGTTACTAATAAGGTGGAAAGAAATGAAAGGAGGAAAACTAGACTGACTGGTGGGAAGCAATGAACACATAAAATCATAGAGAAAAGAAGGAATAAAATGAGGCGATAAGACAATGAATAACAGAATGAATAGAACTAGCTGAAAAGAAGTAATACTTACAAATACAGTAACAAAGAAAACTGAAACATTTAAACTAGCTGTAAAAATAAGTAGAAAAAATTGGAAACCTATTACCTGAAACAGGGAAAAATAAATAAAATATGAAAAAATTAACTGATTTCGGAGGCCGTCTGATCTAACAAAATCAAAATATAGTGGAAAAAAGAACTAAGAATTTGAAAAATATTATATATATATACAGTTAAACCTGTCTATAACGATATTGTCTATAACGATAAACCTGTACATAACGATATTTTCCACGGTCCCGGCGGATTTCTTATAGTTTTAGTGTATATCGAACTTGTCTATAACAATAATTTGCTTTTGAGTGAACGTGTATATAACGATAATTTTGAGCATTTCAAACTTTTTTCCCTGTGTTGTGTCCAAGACTTTTTGAACTTTGGACCAAGACTTTTACAATGGCAGACTTCGCACAGAGGCTGAAGTTCACCCTAAAGGGGAAAAATGGGGGTGTGGAACGAAACCACCACCCCAACACAACAGCAGAAGATGCTGTTAAAAGGATCGAAACATTACAGAATTTTATTCCTACTTTACCAAATGTTCCAGATGTATATCTAAATTCGCTAAAAGCTTTTAAAAATATGTGTACGACGCCTGCATTCTCTGCAAAATCCAAGCAAGCGAAAATATCGGATTACTTCGTATGTTAAATTTTCCTTCGTCCTATTTAAGGATTCGAATTGTGTACGGTACGTATTTCATTTCCGTTTCGACGTATTCTTGATTTTTGAATTAAAAATATAACTCCAATTTTATTTTTATCAATATAATTATCCATTTTTTAAATGCTTATTAGAAATGTAGTTAAACTATACGCCGTGTTACATTTTCGAACTGCAATTTGAATCTTATGATTTAGGTTCATAAGATATTACATATGTTTCATATTATTTTCCTAATCTGTAATACATTCATTAAAAATATAAGTTCACCATAATACTGAAGTATTATCCAGTCATGCAAGTTCAACATTTATTATTATAATAACACCCATGTTAAATAACTTCCATTATAGAGTGTAGCAAGTTTAACCCTGTCTATAACGATAAATTGTCTATAACGATATTTTTTCTCGGTCCCTAATAGAGTATCGTTATAAACAAGTTTGACTGTATATATAATATATATATATATATATATATATATATATATATATATATAATAATAGAAGTTTGAAAATCCAATGAACGAAAAGTAAGAAGATGTAACACGATAAACCTAACTTTTTTAAAAACACCCACAGAATAAAATATAATACAGCAAATCATCAATCAAATGGATAAAAAATACAAAACACAAGCTATCAAGTTACAGAAAATCAACCAAATTAAAAGGTATGGAAACAAAAAAAGAAAAACTTAAGCTAAATTCAACTATCTAACAGGCTTACAAAACAAAAGTAAAAATCAACTAATCCTCAAGCAAATGGGAAAAAAATAAATAAAATAAATATCGAAACAACAAGTCAATGAAAAATATAAAGGTATGGAATCGAAATAAGTATAACAAACGAAATCAAGCACAAACGCATTACACGTGGACGAGGCTCTAAGCCTAAATCATGAATTGTTAACCTCTACAAAAATCTAATCATGTCCAAGTTTTTTGTAGAAGCAAACACAAAAATGTATGTTTCTGAAGAAATAGATAGATTAAATCTATTATATTTATATATTTATATATATATATATATATTTATATATATATATATATATATATATATATATATATATATATATATATATATATTTATTTATATATATGTATATATATATATATATATATATTTATATATATATATAATAATGATAATAATAGTTTGAAAATACAATGAAAGAATAGAGAGAAGTTTAAACTCAAAAATCCCCAACATTAAAAAATGCCTTACAAATAAAAGTAGCAAACAGAGAATCATCAATCAAGTGGAAAATAAAATGCATCAAACTGAAGACAAACAAAAAACATCAATGTAAAGGAATCGATAATATAAAATCAAATAAAATTCAAGCATAAAAGATTTACACGTGGACAAGCACTAGGCCTAATAATGAATTGTTCATTTCGATAAAACTCTTTATCAAGTCTAAGTATTTTATAAAAATGATTAAAAACAGACTTCTGTTAAAAATTATACTGAAAGTCGCAGCGAATTCCCCGAAAACCAAAGACAATTTTAACGGCTCACTTATAACAAAAGCAAATTAAAATAAACTGTTGCTTGGGTGCACACACGGCTATTAAATTACTGCACATTTTGGGCAACATCGAGTACATTTTCTAGAAAATGTGTCTGGCGTTGCTTGGGGTATGAAATTCAATCCTTTGATTAAAATCATGAACTCGCATCGATTTCTCGAAAATAATAATAACGTGTCAACAATATGCCCGCTTATGATAACACAACTATAAAAAAAAAAAAAAAAAATCGCTGCGCTGATTGTGGAGGGAAGGAATGAATCTCTGCGATAATATCACAGGTGCGTCATATCGCTTCAACATACGAATATATATATATATATATTGTATATAACATATTTTAAATTCTTTTAATTCTATGGATTCCTTTCAAAGTTTATTTGAAAGAGAATGTTTTGATCTTTCCAATGGTGTCAAGTTGGAAAGTCTGAAATAATATTTTTGGTCTCTGAGGAAGTCGTTCGTATGAAATAGTACTAAAACATATATAACTAAAAAAAATTCGAATGAAAAAACCCCGCCAAGATGCAACTTTCCGTGTCCTGAAGTAACTGTGTACCAAATTTCATGACCGTACGTCGATTAGAATTTACTCTACAGCCGAACAAACGCACAAATCGATATCTTCTTTTATTATTACAGATAGTCTGGACTATATTTCCGCCAAAACATGAAAAATTATTTACATTTTTATCCACTTGGTTCGGAGATATAAACGTCCGAAAGGCTTACATTATTCGTAACTCTCCGAATTCCGCCACAAATACCCCAATCATAAATATTTTTCACATAAAAAAACCTGATGTGGATCGCACAACGATCTTCCCCTATATAGTACAATGAATTTACTTCTTTCATGCTGAGAAAATGATGTATAAGATCCACGACACAATGTTTTTTATTTTGATTTATACATTTGGAGCTTTTTCAGATGACAACTTATGAAACTATTTCTTACTCAATAAACTTATATTTCTCACAGTTCCAAATTGACAATTATCAATATTGATAGCATCTGCAATAAGCTGTATATTAAAATATTTTAAAAATTCGTCAATTTTACGTCACTCTCGTTAATTTAGAGTCATTTTTGCAATTTTGACGGTAATTTCGTCAATCTGGAGCAAAACAGTGTCAAGCTGGCGATATTTCTCTAAATTAAGGCCAAATTTATCGCCAAGCGTTACAGATAAATAAGGAACAGCTTTTCTTATGTATTAAGTATTAACTTGTTTGTGACTTCACATTGTAATGTGTCTGAACTAAGGCTCCTATATATACAGCCTGGCGCAAGAGCAACCATTTGGACTCCCAGTTGAAGCGATGGCAATACCTGACGAAACGAAGATTACTTTCCCATCTTTTTCTTGGGATCTCGAGAAAATTAAAGTATTCTAGACTATTTTCTTAAATGATTGGTACAATTTTTTGAAAGCAGAAGCATCTATTTTACAGCTAAATTATGTATCAAATATCAGCCATATAACATGCGCGCTCCGGCAGACGATAACTAACTACACAATTTTATCAATTTCAAGATATTTTTATGAATTTACAAACATTTTTATCAATTTCGCAACATTTTAAAAATTCGCTAAATGTTTTACTAAGTAGGACGGTTCGACTGACAGACAATTGCTAACGAAACATCATTTTAGCACTCTCTTCTAGCAAAACAAAATTAATTTCATTGATTTAGCGTCGTTTTTTTCAATATGGCGACATTTCCGCTAATTAGGCAAAGTTTACGAAAAGTTGCCAAGTTAGCTATATCTCGGCAAACTCATAGATCTGAAGAATAAACATTCTGATCTCGCTTGTATATATGAAAACACAAAAATTGTTTTAGAAGATATACCCGTTCTACTCTTATTCTCCTTCAACAATTGGCTAAATGAGTTTACTAAACACAATATATGACTTTATTGGCTAAACACAATATATGACTTTATTGGCTAAACACAATATATAAGTTTGAAAACTTTTTGCCAAAATAAATGATGATGTACGCAGTCCGTAATTAATATAATTAGCAGAAGAATCGAACCGTACATTTATAAGATATATTTTTATATTCATTTATTTATTATTCAAAGCGAAAAAAACAATATCGTTGAGTCAGAGAATGTGAAATATAAACCATGGTTATAGAGCTTCCATTCTAAATCATGTTTCATACCTGAAATTTCAAAAGTGACTAATAAGCGCAATAAACTCCCACCAAACTCAGAGATATACAATTCAAATAAATTGGCGGGAAAAATATCGTCTGCATAATGATATCTCTAAGATAGGTTTAATTGTTCGTTTTTAATTAAAATCTACCCAATTCCTGGTCTTTGAAACTCGAAACACTGGACTAAACTTTAAGTTGAGCTATTTAAAGGTTACCTATAAACTTTCATTAAATTCGGTTCAGTCGTTCACCCGTGACGATGAGACAAACAGACAGATTTTCAATTTTATTTATATAGATTTATTGTTGTTCTTGATTTGAAATTAAATCCCGAAATATATTGAAAGTTAAAAGAAAAATGAAGAACTCGGTTTATTCAGAAGACCACATAATTTGCGAACGAATTTTAGAAAATACATTAGGGCATAAATATATTAAATAAATTATATTGTACTGCATTATCCGACGATACCACCATTAAATGTATGACAGTTTAGCGAAAATTTTGCTATTTGCGTTACTTATTCAGGGAAAAGTATTAATTTCTTTATACTGTTTATTGTTTTCTACGTTCAGAAAAGTAAATACTTTTGTAAATTGTTACAAAATATTTGTGATTATTCATAATTTAATAATTATACATTTAACTGATATAGCTGAACATTTTATAATAACTAAATGCTAAATCGTGGATTTTACAAATTTTCACATCAATAGTTCATATTGTTAAACATCATTTCGTTTGTACCATGTTAGTCATCTGCTCTATAAAAGCAACAAAAACGCAGACCATATATTTTATTGATTTAGTCGATATCAATACATTATCGATTCAAATATGCCGTTACAGAAACAAAAATAGAAGCAACGATTCCTACAACGAGGACACATTGCGTAATAGCTTGATCCCGCCTAATTGATTGACGATACATCGCTATTAATTTAATCAGCCTATTACGCTCTATTGATTGAGGCGACGGTTGCATTGGTTGATTGATCTGACGTTCCCACTCTGTTGATGGATTGATCTCTTGCTCCGGCTCTATTGATATATAGGGAAATATTTCTTTCATCAAATTATTCCACTTCTGCAGTGCCCACCGTGGAACTATTGCATAGGTGAAAGTAAAACTCATCAGATAATTGGCGGATTCTTTTTTAAAAGTCATCACGGTTTCTTCATCTGTCAACCCCCATCTTAGGAGCCTCGCATCTCTTCGAAGCATCTCGTCCACATAAGATTTTCTTTTCACTAAATATTTTTGATGGAGTACCAAAGGGTCAAATATGGAACTCAAAGTGTTAGAACAAAACATGACTTCCCTTTTAAACTTTACTAAGGCTTCTGGAGACAGTCGGAACCACTTTATAAGACTGTCAAGATCCTGCGAATTGCGTGAAAGAAGAACCCATGGAAATTTTAGACCCGAAGATAAAAAAAATTCTTTTTTAAACTGCTCAATAGCTTCTACCGTCGGAAAACACCAGATGAGAAATTGCTCAACGACCTGTAGATTCGAGTTAGCTATATGATAATCACATAAATACATAGCATATTTTTTGATAAACCATTTTCTAAACCGCTCTCTAGTATCTTCCGATGTAAAGCCCCAAGCGAGGAATCGATCGACTTCATGCAGTTTTGAGTGGATTACAAAATTAATGCACACATCCCTCGAATATACCTTGACGAACCGTGATTTAAATTTTCTTGCAGCATCTTTTGATGGAGCATACATTTCTATTAATTTATCCAAGCAATCTACGTCTATCGTATATTGAAAATTCGAAACTTCCATAAAATCAATACTCTGATCTCTAAAAAATATGTTTAAAATAAATTGAAAAATTTCCTGCTGTGATGAAAACCCCCAATTTAGCCATGAATTTAAGCAATCACCGTTAACCTGTGCCAGCATCTGAAAGCATGAATCTTTTCCTGATTTAGATATCAAGATCTTCTTCTTAAACCTACCGATATCATTTTCAGGCAAATATTCCATCAGCATCGAGTTAAGTAATTCCAAGTGCTCTTCCAGGCCCAAATGGCAACAAAATGATTCTCCATACTCGGATTCGAAAAATGAGCGTATCTGTTTAGGAGTTACATGTTGCAAAATGTGTTGAAATATTTTTTCATTTCGAATTTTAAGTGGCTTTTTATTGATCAAAGCCAAAAGTATTTTGCCCACAACGTTCTTTGTGCTTGCTAGATAATTATCGCTATATCCCTTGAAATTACCTGGCGTTTTCTCCAATAGCTCTACCATTACATATCCGTAACGGTAATCCATATAATCACTTCTTTTAGTCTTATGACCATTTTCATTTGAATAATGGTTTGCTAGGGTTAATAAAATATCTCCGTATTTTGATTTGGGCAGAATGCTCCATAACTCTTCAATAAGTGGAATTAAAAGATCCAGGTATGGCCATTGTAGAAAGCATACAAGTAAATTTTGTTCGATGGCTGGAAGGACATTTTGGAAAAATCGAACCCTTCGTTTTTTAAACATCTGCGTTAAAAGAAAGCATAAAATATCCATGTAAGGTATCAGTGAGGACTCGTTAAAATACGGTAAAAAATCCCCAGTAATTTCCATCCGTAACTTCCGTATTTTGATATTATCCTCCACTTCTAAAGCATATTGAATGTCATTTTGTCTCAAATCTTCATTTAATTTATCCCAACAATAAAGCACAGTTAACCTTGATCCTTCATCTATTCCACGCAGCATTAAACCCTCCCAAAAATCACGATTTCGAATCACTTTTCTTTCTGTTCCAACCATTCTGTGTGACCACACCAATACTAGTACACATTTTTCAACACGAAAAATATCTTCACGCTGTTTAGATGAAAGTTGATCCCATAGTTGATAAATATGCATATGAAAGCAATAGAAACACGCCATTCTATAGCGCTGGTAAACTGATATTCTTTCGTCTCGGATTAATCGTTTCGTAATCTTCTTTTCGTCCAATCTCATTTCCACTGTCCAATCGGAGTGGATCAAAAGACTGTCTGCAAAAAGGGGAGACAAACTAAACTCGACTTGTTGCCTGTTCCAACTGAACAACTGCAGAGCTATTAACCGAATGCGACCGACCAACAGATTCTTTAATGCTGGAGGAAGAGGGAGTTGCTCACAAATAGCAGTTGATCGCTTTACAATTAAAATCTCCCATGTACTGTTAAGAATTGAATATTTATGCAGTTTTAGTGGTTCTGACTCAAATATAATGTCTTTCTTTAGTTCAATATTTTGACATAAGCGAATGGCTAAAGTCGTGATGGTCTTGTCTTGGAGTGACGGAGGGGCTTTTACGTAACCTTTTATGAAGTTCTCCGAAATATCCAGCATGCTTATGCTCATTTTTGTTTCATACACCTTCAAGCAGATATTAGATATTTGAATATTGGAAACAATCCGAGCACCTTCTTTTTGGTTTTAACGACCTGGAAGAAAAGCAGAAAATTAGCTATTTCCGTGATGCAAAAGATCTTAACATTAGTGCAAAATCAAAATATTGTACTTATTTTACATTTCCAGAGTGAGGTACACCAAACCATTATTTGTAATTTGGATGATATTTTTATGTTACATGAACATTCACAAATATAAACTAGAGGAGGATAAAACGCGATCAGAGTCAGGAGTCGAACTGGATTGCACCCGAAACTTATGGATTGCACTGAAGCATGCTACCTACTGCACTACCCTGAACATTACGGAGTTTATAGCATTGCTTTACATGCTCCTCTTTCAAAACCAGGTCTTAGACCATAGATCAAAACCTACGGCTTTAGGCACATAATATTGTGGATAATATTGTCGTCTATGAAAATGTTTTAATACAATGATTTAATGAGGGCGACATGTCAAAAATTAAATATTAAAGGAAAACAATTCACAATAAAGTCTTATAATTTGATTATACCATTATTACGTTAATTTTACAGTTGTTATTAACGTTAATATACGTTAAAATTACGGGTATTATTAATACGCTAAAATTACAGGTATTGATTGTACAAGTGTTTTCAGATGTTTAGCGTCCATCATCAGTGGCAATGCAAAAAAGGGAGAGGATGCATTTGTCACATAGTCATAAACCGTGGACAAAATTTGCAAAAGATTAACAAGATTACCAAAAATAAAAAATAATAAAAACATACAATTATAAAATTCACAAGTTAAATACGAATAACAGATTTTCAGAAGTCAAAAAATAGCATTAAAAATAAAATTAACAGAAAAATATATCTAAAAATTCAGACAAAGTATAACTCGCAGGGAGTCGAGAATGAGACGTCAAGCAAAACTGAGAGTTTGAACAGGATCGCAAAATAAATATAAATAAAAGAATCATTTCTGAACCATAGTTTCGTTTGGTATCTCATTATCGAGGATCTCATAGGGTAGAGACTCATAGGATAGAGATCTCATAGGATAGAGATCTCATAGAATAGGGACTTCAAATTTGGTGTACGGGTAGATAGTTTGAAAGGAAGAAATTGTGCAATTTCAGATTTTCAATATTTGCTACTTTAGTTGGTGCAGCAAATCAATAGGTTCGATTTCCAAATAACTGAGACACGATTTTTTTAGTGCGATAGAAGCTTGATATTTGGTATATGGGCCAATCATCTGATAAAAAACACAAAACGAACAGTTTTCCAAAATTGCTCATTTATGGTTATGATCTGCAGAAAAATGTTCGAAAGGGAAAATGATAAAAAAGTATGCTTCGGGATGAGATAGAGAATTTAATTTGGTGTACGGGTACACAGTTCGAAAGGAAGAAGTGAGCAATTTATATTTCCATCTTTAGGTGGTTCTGCTCACCAAAATATTCGATTTGCGAAAAAATGTAAAACGCAAAATTAATCAAAAATTTACATTATTTTGGTCTTGCTTATTGCAAGACCGTTGATTTTCAACTGGTATTCGGCTAGAATTAAACTAGTCACAGATTACACAAATAAATCTGATATAAAACTAAGCATATCTACAGTATTAACCTGGATACTGGCGGAACTAGAATTTGGTTTTCCTTATAGGGGAGGGGAGTAAAGATTATTTTTAATTTCGTACATACGTACAACATGCATATATAAGTACAATTAAGGTAAAAAGTCATTTAATCTAGTGTACGCGATTTCACTGGGGGAAGGGCTGAAACTCGACACTTAATGATTCTGGATCCGCTTGCGAACCTGGACATAAAACTAGTTAACAATAAATTACTGAACTATAATAAGCTATTCATAGATTACACAAATAAATCTGATATAAAACTAAACATACCCACAGTATTAACCTGGAGAGTGGCGGATTTAGAATTTGGTTTTCCATATGGGGGGGGGGGGGGAGAGACTAAAATCATTTTTAATTTCGTACATAGGTGCAATATGTATATATAGGTACAATTTAGCAAAAAGTTATTAATCAAGTGTAGGTCATTTCATTGGTGGAGGCGATAAAACTCCACACTTAATGCCTATGGATCAGCTTGGGAATCCGGACATGAAACTAGTTAACAATAAATTATGAACTATATTAAGCTATTCTCAGATTACACAAATAGATTTGATATAAAAGTAAAGATATCTACAGTATTAACCTGCCAACGTCCCTACCGTGCTGAAAACACCGGTTCTCGTTAGATCACCGAAGTCAAGCAGCATCGGGCGCGGTTAGTACTTGGGTGGGTAACCACCTGGGAACACCGCGTGCTGTTGGCCCATTCTGGACGCGGTAGCCCGGCGATTTGCGCACTGGATTTGCACGCTGCCACAACTGCCGCCATGTTCATGCGGAGTACGATCATGCTAAACATGTGGGACCGTAAGTCTTCCCGAGAGGCTGGTGGTAGGTGAAGGAGGGTACGGTCCCTGTGGATGCCTCCCTCACTGGATTCCAGTCTAAATTGGGTGGCACTTCCCGGCCGTCCAAACGGTTACCTTACACCGTTCTGGTAGGTCGGACGGTCTGGGTCTCAACAACAACAGTATTAATCTGGACAGTGGTTGAACTAGAATTTTTTTTTTTGGGAGGGGGGGGGGACTAGGATTATTTTTTATTTCGTACATATGTACAATATGTATATATAAGTACAATTTAGGTAAAAGTCATTTAATCTAGTGTAGGTGATTTCATTGGTGGAGGAGCTGAAACTCCACACTTAATGCCTATGGATCAGCTTGCGAACCCGGACATAAAACTAGACTATATAATAAAAGGCAATGTATGTCTGTCTCTGTGTGTGTATGTCTGTCTTATACATTAAAGGTTTAGCGACCGCGCGTCGGAGATCTATGAAATTTGGCAATCGGAGACCCGGGGGTGGGGGTGGGGGAAGGTGACACATATAAACCGATTTTTAAAATTTGAATTACTTTTTTTGTTATTTAATGTTTTATGCGATTTCGACCGTTTTTTCCCCTTTTTTCTCCACCATGCAGACGTCGTAGAAAAAAACAAATCATACGACCGGAAAGAGCAGACAATTGCGAGTAAAAATATATCAATTTCAAATCTCAATATCAATATCAAATATTTTTTAAAGATTTTAAATTAAAAGTCATTTTCGGCTCATAAAAACGAACTTTCGTTTTTAAATCCTCGCATCCGAAAAAGTATCGAGATTTTCAACTAATAATTTACATTTTTAGAAAGCTCAAACATCAGGCATTTTTACAAGTCCAATCTGGTCAGGATATAATTATAAATAGAAGGCCGATCCTGATTTTAATGAAGTAATGATATTTCTTGACGAATTCTCGGGAAGTTCCGACTTCCCAATCCCATGCAGGCGCAGCCTGGGGCGTTACGTCGTTTCCATGGAGATCGTGCATCGGGTTAGAAAATAACGTGATAATTTAAATGATGAAATTAAGACCTTAGCATATGGCCATTATAAAATTTAAATGTTTGAATTATAGTTTGTACGGTTTTTGGAATAGGGACAATTAAAAACCGAATTTGTGATTGCTTTTTACAAGGTTTTTTATCTTATTATGCTGTAATGAATTGTGGCGATGTATTGTTTACATGGGGTGGTGGTTGGGACCACAATGGAAAAATTTAAACAATGAAGAAATAAAAAAATAAACAAAAAGAAAGTTGTGGGGATTGTCGCGGTGCCTTAAACTTTCATTCCTAGTTTTAACGTCATTAAAATAAACCAAACTTTGTTAACTCCACGGGGTTGAGGGCGCGGTAACCCAGCGCGCGGGAATTGCACTCAGTGGGCCCGGGTTCGATACCCACCTCTGCCAAAACTGCTGCCGTGCTCAGGCGGATTACTTTCACGAGAAACATGTGCGTCCGTAAGTCCTTCCGAGAGGTTGGTGGTAGGGGAAGGAGGGTACGATCCCTGTGGATACCTCCCCCACTGGGTTCCGGTCTAAATGAAGAGAATAAAAATAAAGTTATGGAGATTGTCGTGGAGGGCGCGGTAGCTCAGTGATTAGCGCGCGGATATTGCACTCGGTAGACCAGGGTTCGATTCCCGCCACTGTCAAAACTGCCACCGCATTCACGCGGAGTACGATCACATTAAACATGTTGGTCAGTAAGTCCACAGAATACTATATTCAGAAGGTTCACTCCCATAGGACCCTATGGCAACATTTTTAACATGGGATGTCGCATAGACACTAGAGCTCTTGAGTTGGACCAACTGAACTAAGATGCGTCTGCCAGATTTGGCGCGTTATCGCTCGCTTGGCGATTTTTTTTTAAACGGGAGGGGAACAAAATGTTGAGGACTGTACTTTTATAATTTTTGAAACTCTAGAAAGGATCAGGATTTAAAAATACATTAATCTGCAACATAAATATATTCATTAGTTTAAGAATATTTAAAGAAACATAGTTATATATTTAATTCAAATAATCATAAAATAGATTAAAAAATAGACACATTGCATTGTCTCACTATAAAACATAATGCACAAAAAAGTACAAGCTAACATACTCAAAAGACTGAAATATTATATAATATTTTCAGTCTAAAAAGTATACTAGCGTGTTGATCGTTAGTTACTTGATCCTTAATTTGTTCTGGGATACTGATAATAGACTTTTCTTAAAATATAAAAATATTCATATAGTAAATATCAAATTTACATAAATGCACTATCGAAGTTGTGGAACTCAATCATTAATTACCCGGGGGGGGGGTGATTTTTCCACCATAAGGCACTTAATAAAAATTTTACATAAATATATACACATACTATATCACATTCAACTAAGAAAAAGCTATCCAAATATCAATTATTTCACATTTTATAAAAATACGGAAAATATTTTTTAACTAATTATACCACTACCTCTTAAAATTTAGTCTAATCCGGCAGTAATATATATATAACACAGCACTAATTTCGTATAATGAACACATGTATACTTATATGAACACGTGTATACTTATGAACACGTGTATACTTATAATGAACACGTATGTAGGATGGTGATAACTAAAATTATTTCAATTTTAATAAACATAAATTACATACCCTGTAACGCAACCAGTTTTCTTTTATCAATCCATTTCTATGAAATGATCTAAACACTTAACAAATAATCCTTTTTCACGTTACTCAAACTACGCTAGTCTGTTGTTTTAAGTTTTCGCCGAGCGAAATAGGGTTATAACATTGAAAATCGTCTTGGACACAAACCAGACCATCGCCAAGAGCGCGCCAACCTTCTGTTTGGTCTATCTCTAATGGCCGCCGCGAAAACGAAACTATCGAGAGTGACAGGTCTGTATAATAGTCTGTGAGTAAGTCCTTCCGAGAGGTTGGTGGTAGGGGAAGGAGGGTACGGTCCCTGTTGATGCCTCTCCCACTGGGTTCCGGTCTAAATTGGGTGGCACTTCATGGCCGTCCAAATAGATACCTTACACCTTGCTGGTAGGTCGCGCCAGCGAGTTTGCCACGGTCAGAATTTTCAAGGGCAGCAAACGGGCTGGTCGCCGAAGGCGGCTAGTTAACAATAAATTACTGAACTATTTTAAGGTATTCATAGATTACGCAAATAGATTTAATATAAAAGTAAAGTCCTTCCTCTCCACACTTAATATCTACAGTATTAACCTGGACAGTGGTGAATCTAGAAAATTTGTTTTCTTATGGGGGGAGGGGGGGGGGACTAAGATTATTTTTTATTTTGTACATAGGTACAAGTACAATATGTATATATAAGTACAATTTAAGTAAAAAACCATTTAATCTAGTGTAGGTGATTTCATTGGTGGAGGAGCTGAAACTCCACACTTAATACCTCTGCTATTCATAGATTACACAAATAAATCTGATATGAAACTAGACATATTTACAGTATTAACCTAGACAGTAGTGGAACTAGAAATTGGTTTTCCTTATGGGGGGGTAATAAGATTATTTTTTATTTCGTACATAGGTAGAATATGTTTAAATGAGGTAAAAATCATTTAATCTAGTGTAGGTGATTTCATCGGTGGAGGGGTTGAATCTCCACACTTAATATCTCTGGATCAGCTTGCGAACCCGGACATAAAACTACTTAAGAATAAAATACTGAACTATATTAAACTATTCACAGATTACACAAATAAATCTGATATAAAACTAAACATATCTACAGTGTTAACCTTTAGAGTGGTGGAACTAAAATTTGGTTTTCCTTATGGGGGGGGGGGGGGGGGAGACTATGATCATTTTTAATTTCGTCTTAGAGACAATATGTATATATAAGTACAATTTAGGCAAAAAGTTAGTTAATCTAGTGTAGGTTATTTCATTGGTGGAGGGGCTGAAACCCCACACATAATGTCCCTGGATCAGTTCGCGAACCAGGACATAAATTGATTTTAACGTCATTCAACTAAACCAAACTTTGTTAATTCCACGGGTTTAAGGGCTCGAAGCCCATTGGTTAGTGCACGGGAATTGCACTCGGTAGAACCAGGTTCGATTCCCGTCACTGCCGAAAACTACCGCCGTGTTCACGCATAGTACGATCATGTTTAACATGTGGGTCCATCAGTCCTTCCGACAGGTTGGCGGTAGGGGAAGTAGGGCACGGTTCCTGTGGATGCCTCCCCCACTGGATTCCGGTCTAAATTGGGTGGCACTTTTCGGCCGTCCAAGCAGATATATTACACCATTCTGGTAAGTCGGACGATCTGGGTCTCAACAACAACTGGGTTATGGTGCCAGCGAGTTTGCCACAGTCAGAATTTTCCAGTGTAGCGAACAGGCTGGTCGCCGAAGGCGGCTAGTAAATAATAAAAGGCAATGTCTCTATGTCTGTCTGTGTGTCTTATACACTATAGGTTCAGCGACCGCGCGTCGCAGAGCTACGAAATTTGGCAATCGGAGACCCGGGGGGGGGGGGGAGGGGACACGTCAAACCAGATTTTTAAAATTTCAATTATTTTTTGTTATTTAATGTTTTATGCGATTTCGACCGTTTCCCCCCATTTTTGCCCTTTTTTCTCCACCATTCAGACGTCGCAAAAAAAAAACAAATCACACGATCGGAAAGAGCAGACAATTATGAGTAAAAATATATCCATTTGAAGTCTCAGGGACAAATTCTAATAGTGTTTAAAGATTTTAAAACAAAAGTCACTTTCGGCTAAAAAAACGAACTTTCGTTTTCAAATCCTCGCATCGGGTAAAGTTCAGATAATTTCGACTAATAATTTACATTTTTAGAAAGCTCAAAGATCAAGCATTCCTACAAACCCAATTTGGTCAAGAAATAATTATAAGTAACCGCCCGATCCGGATTTTAAAGAAGTAATGATTTTAAATTTCTCGGAGAAACCGTTAAGAATTTCCGATTTTTCACCCACAGAAAACGCCGTGAGCGCGCAGACGTTTCTATGGCGACGGGTTTTGGCATGCATCGGGTTAGAAGTTCCGATATTTTAAATGCTGGAATTAAGAACTTAGCATATGGTCATTGGATTGAATTGTGGTGATGTATTGTATACATCGGGCGGTGGTAACAGTATACAAGTGAAATTATATTTATTAAAAAATTACGTTATATTTTACGTTATATGGTCATTATAAAATTTAAATTACGGTTGAATTACGGTACGGTTGAATTACGGTTTTAACGTCATTGAACTAAAACAATGGACATTAATATAAATGGTCATTTTAAAATTCGTCATTATAAAATTTAAATGATTGAATTGTGGTGATGTATTGTATACATTGGGTGGTGTAACAGTATACAGAGTGAAATTATTATATACCATTGCGCGGGAATTGCACTCGGTAGGCCCGGGTTCGATTCCCGCCACTGCCAAAGCTGCCGCCGTGGTCATGCGGAGTACGATCACGTTAAATACGTGGGTCCGTAGTCCTTCCGAGAGGTTGGCGGTAGGGGAAGGAGAGTACGGTCCCTGTGGATGCCTCCCCCACTGGGTTCCGGTCTAAATTGAGTGACACTTTCCGGCCGCCCAAGCAGATACCTTACACATTTCTGGTAGGTCGGACGATCTGGGTCTCAACAGCAACAAGGGGTTATGGCGCCAGCGAGTTTGCCACGGTCAGAATTTTCAAGGGTAGCGAACAGTCTGGTCGCCGAAGGCAGCTAGTAAATAACAAGAGGCAATGTCTGTGTGTCTGCCTGTCTTATACACTATAGGTTCAGCGACCGCGCGTCGGAGAGCTACGAAATTGGGCAATCGGAGACCCGGGGAGGGGGGGGGGGGTGAAGGGACACGTCAAAACATATTTTTAAAATTTCAATTATTTTCTTTTTTATTTAATGTTATATGCGATTTCGACCGTTTTTTCTCCTTTTTCTCCACCATCCAGACGTCATGAGCCAACGGCCTTACCGTGCTGAAAACACCCGTTTTCGTTAGATCACCAAGTCAAGCAGCATCGGGTGCGGTTAGTACTTGGGTGGGTGACCACCTGTGAACAAACACCCCGTGCGGTTGGCACATTTCGGGCGCGGTAGCCCGGTGGTTTGCGCGCTGGAATTACGCGCTGCCACAACTGCCGCCGTGTTCATGCGGAGTACGATCACGTTAAACATGTGGATCCGAAAGTCCTTCCGAGAGGTTGGTGGTAGGGGAAGGAGGGTACGGTCCGTCACTTCTGAAAACAGAGGCCGGAGTACTAACTTTGGACGTCTTGGCTTGTAGGCCCACTGCGAGTAGGCCTTCCAGATCGTGATCGGAGCTTTTGCTATTTGCTTCCCTTTTAATTCTCTGTTCAATGAAAAGGAATCATAATTTATCAGTAAATCAAAAAATATTCATGAAATTTGGAAGTATTTTCGATAATCATTAAAATGGGTGATTTAAAATATTAATATTGCTGTACATTTCCTTAAATAAAATATTTATAATGACTCAAATTCACTGTGGGAGCCAAGATGAAAGGATACCATTCAGTTAGTGTTTTAATAAAAGTTTGAAAAAGAACCCTGTGTAGTTGTTGCTTAATCAGGCATTTTATTTGAATAATTCTTCAGTACATTCATCTAAAGTATACGTACTTACAGATAAAGTATGCCGAAACTAAAATGATTACTGAATACTATATCTTTAAATATCATAAGACAATCATTAAAAAGAAACTCAGAATTTAACTTTTAATATGTTTACGTGTTTATTTATTTTTATTTCATTTTATTTTATTCATTTTTTGTTGTTGTTATAAATTGTAAAATTATTTAGAATTAAGATAAAATACTAGTTGAATGTCATTCATTAACCTATGCACTATAATTTGTAGAAGTTCAGGTTTTCTAATATAGCACATCTTATATTCCTTTTTTTTACTACCACACATTAACAAATTGTAAACAATTTTGCTTAATTATAGAGTTTGAAATACCTCAGGGGCTTTGAAAATTTAATAAAGCTGTATAATAGAACTTTTTGGTATTAATACTTCATTTACAATTGCATTGAAGTGAAAATGTAAGAAAGATTAAATTAGCTTTGTATTATTAAAATAACATTACCTATAATATAATGAAATGTACAATGGTAACTTGAAATTGTTAGTTACTTTGCTATTTTCCCAGTTATTTTAACAATTTTCAATAACATAATAACTCGCTACATAAAAAATAAGTGTGCACAACCTAAACACAAATGACTTCTTAACCTATTTCTTTTCAAATTTCAGCATGCCATAACAAATAATAAAAAATATACATGCAATATATTAAGATAGTAAATCTTTTATATGCAATTACTTACTTATCAAACGTTTAAAAATATGTTATTGATGTGTGAAATATTACATTTTACATTATTTTACTTTCATAAATTTAGTGTAGCATTTTCATTGCTACAATTTCTTACTATTGAAAATATCTTAAAAAGAGAATGACATTTTTTTTATCTATATAAATAAAATTGAAAATACATCTATCTGTCTGTGTGTTTATCTATCTCATTATCACGGTAGAACTGCTGAATCGAATTTCATGAAAATTCTGTGGGTAGCCTTAAAATAGCCCTACTTAAAATTTAGTCCATGTATCGAGTTTCTAGGACCAGGGATTGTCGAGATATGAATAAAAATCCCACAATTAAACCTTCCATAAAAATAGAATTATGCAGATGATATATTTTCCGAAAATTTACTAAGAAAATTATATCATGATGCTTAGCAGTGCTATTAAATCAAATGTGTTTATTAGGCAGACGATAATTAAATTTTTTAAGATTTAAATAATAAAGAAATCGATACAAAAGAAAATTTTATAACCATTTTTATACCATTTTAGCGCTTTCATTTTAGTTTATATTGATCCATTTTCATAAATATTTTATAATTTGTTTTCAAACGAGGATGTTTTATCTTATATCATTTTACTCAGAAACGCAATTAAATTAAATCTGTCTGTTAATTTTAATAATTATTTTTTCGATTTGAATAATAAATAAATGGATATAAAAATATATTTTAGAAAAGAACGATTTGATTTCTCTTATAGCATTTTTGACTGGATAATATCAATTACGGTCTTCAGGTTTAAACATTATTATTATTAATACTTTCGGGGATTATTGCTTCAGGAATTATTGATATTTTTAAGTTATTATGCCATTGTTTTATTATGACAAAAATTGTTTAAGCTCATATATTGTACATTGTACGAGTAATCTTCTACAAATACACGGGTATATCTTCTAATCTACGAGAATATAAGTAGTACAGGTATATTGGCATATATTTTGATATATATTGGCATATATTTGAATTAATGACGACCTTCTGGTATAAAGAGTACGGGGAATATTGATATTTTCAATTTAATACGTCATCTCTTTTATTTTGGCAAAGAATTTTGAGACTCATATTGTTGTAACTTATATTGTCTACTAACTCATATTGTCTACTAACACACTGGCATATTTTGTAATCTGCAGCACTATATAAGTAGTACGGGGTTGCATATATTCATTCAATTCCTTTTTTTTTTGTAAATTTGCTTACAAAAAGAACCAGGATGTTTTATTCTTCAGATCTGCCCGTGAAGATAATTCTGCATAGTGAGAACATATATTGTTAAACTTCTCTTTAGGAGCAATAAATTTAATATTTTAACAGAATTTGCACATGATTGCGAATTATAAGTTTCTTTATATTATGTACTCCGTACGAAGAACGGGTATGCTGCTAGTCTATATAAATAAAATTGAATATCTGTCTGAAAACTAGCATGTCTAACCAGTCAGTAGGTTTTAATCAATTGCGTCGACAGAAAAAATGGGGGGGGGGGGGCGGCGATAATGAAATGAGTTGTTTCCTATTTCTCCTAATATCCTTCCTTCTAACTTCAATAGTTTTCGATAGGTTTCTGGGGGGGGGGGGGGGTATATCTCCCAATACCTCTTTAGTGACTCTTACTTCCATTTACCTTGGGAGATACCGGACAATATTTTACCATAGGAAAATTAGGCAAAGGCTGCAGCCCTGCGAATTTTAATGTGCCCATTTCTCTAAAAATACCAATATTTCGGATAGCTTTTGAAATAGTTGTTTTCCCTCGTCCAATAGATATGTTGTTCCTGCGAAAGGAGTTATGTATCCCTATGTGCACAAAAACATTAAGCAAGTACAATTATGAATGACATTCGAATATTTTGGGTACTCGAAAGGTAAGGGTAGTATTCTATCATAATACCCCACTCTATTTATATTCACGAAAAATTAGAAACAGCAGATAGAGGGATAAAATAGAATTTAAAAAAAAAAATTAATAAAACTACGTGACAGTTAGAATCAATTAAATACAATTGATTGTTTAAATGTACAACAAGGTTACAATTAATTTATTAACTAATAAAGCAAAAGAATCTTATGTAAAAAGTATGTACTGAGAAATTCCATGAATCAGGTGTGCGTGTGTGTGTGTGGGGGGGGGGGGGGGGGAGATAGAAGCATATTTTTTTTTATAGAAAGTCATCAATTTTTCAAAGTGGCATTTTAGTTAGGAAATATTTTAGGAGTTATATGGAATTTTTTTATGATTCTGCACAATATCCAAGACATGTACGAGTTCTCTTTCTAGGACAACGATAATCTATACTGTATATGTGCTACGAGAAGCCTCAAGTACTCCTCAGAAGCATAGGCCCAACCTAAAGCACACATAATAAAAGTAGCAGATGTTTTGTGGTCAAATCATTTCTAAAACAGGCCTTCGCGGGTCAAAACGTGTGGAAAAGGGGTGGGACAGTCCAGTGGTTAGAGCATGGGGAATGCACTCCAAGCCGAGTCCAATTCCTGGATCAACCCAAACTGTCCGCATGTTCATGTGGAGTACAGATATATTAAATGTGTGGGTCCGTAAGTAGTTCCGATAGGCTGGTGGTAGAGAAATTAGAGTAGAGTCCCTGTGAATGTCGCCCCCATTGGGTTCAGGTAAAAATTGGGTGGCACCGGCTCGGCCATCCAAATAGACACTTTACACATTTGGGTAGGTGGAATGATCTCAGTCGAAGAAGAAAAAGTGTGGGAACCGCTGATTTAGATAAAATAAAATAAAATTATGGAATTTTATATGTTAATCTTGTAACATAGCATCCTCAAAACTGTCATTCTTTGAAATACCAGAATGAGAATAAGAAATAAAATTTAATGGGGAAAATATTATGCTTCAATACAAATTAGGTTCAGGATTGTATAATAGATTCAACATTTTCAAGTTTTTTATTAGTTAAGACTTTTCAAACACAGTACTAGTTGGCGCCATTCTTGGAGGCAAAAAAAATGGCGGATTTCGCCGAATTCTTTATAGAGAAAATCTGTCCCTAAATCTACAATATGCATATAGTAACATTTAGGTAAAAATTCATTTAAGCTAGTGTAGGTGATTCCATTGAGGGAGGGTCTGAAAACTCCACACTTAATGCCTCCGGATTACACAAATAAATCTACAGATTACACAAATAAATCTAATAAAAAACTAAACATATCTACAGTATTAACCTGGATTGTGGCAGAATTAGAATTTGGTTTTCCTTATGGGAGGGGGAGACTAAGATTATTTTTAATTTCGTACATAGGTACAATATGTATATATAAGTACAATTTAGGTAAAAAACCATTTAATCTAGTGTAGGTGATTTTATTGTGGAGGGGCTGAAACTCCACCCTTAATGCCTCTGGATCCGCTTGCGAACCTGGACATAAAACTAGTTTACAATAAATTACTGAATTATACTAAATAATTCACCGATTACACAAATGAATCTGATATAAAACTAAACATATCTACAGTATTAACCTGGACAGTGGAGGAACTAGAATTTGGTTTTCCTTATAGGGGGAGGGGAGGAATTAAGATTATTTTTATTTTCATACATAGGTACAATATGTATAGATAAATACAATTTAGGTAAATAGTCATTTTAATCTAATGTAGGTGATTTCACCTGGATCCGCTTGCGAACCAGGACATAAAACTAGTTAACAACATATTACTGAGCTATTTTAAACTATTCGCCGAATATATAAAAAATTCTGATATAAAACTAAACATATCTAATATAGACAATTTTGAAATTGAACATGGTGAAATTGAGCAGACATGTGGTTGATATTTGGTATAAATAAAATACAACAATACATGAGTTTTACTGCATATAACTTAACTATTAACTAAAATGTTTTAACTGGTAAATAAAATAAATTATTTTAAGGGGACGGTGTACGTTGAATGATTTTTAATTTATTTATTGACTTAGAAACGTGAAAATTTGTATAAATATTCCTCTTAACATTACTATATACAATACCATTCAATTTTTTTTTCAATTTTGTTATAATTTTTTTTTTTTAATTTAATTTCTTTAACGAAAATTTGAAAATGCTCCTTGCGTGCCATTTGTTCGCATTTTTGATGAATTTTACATTATGATCACTCAAAAACACATTATGAACAAATTTGGGTATTCATTTTTAAATCCTTTAGAAAGTTTTTTTTAAAAATATTTTTCTGCATTAAAACTTAATTTTCATAATTTAATTAGGTTCTTATTCACTTTTAATTACCTTAATAAAGTCCAATTGTAAAATGCATACCCAATTTCATTAACAAGTAAGAGAGGTGTCTTCTTGCCAAATTTCATGCATCTCAGACAGAAATTAAGATGCATGGAGTATTTTAAAAATGTAAAACCTTTGAAAATTCCTTTTCGAAAAAAATGCATTCAACCTTTAGCTTACGGGTGCGACAGCGTCAATCCAAAACGAAGAACCTCCCAGAAAGACAGGTATTTGACATACCCTATCCCAAACAGTCCGATCCCCCTTTGCAGGCATTGGCGTCCATGGAAATTGCTGACAGAAACATCGCACCTGCTGCAGAAGGTACAATTTTTCTGTCAGCGATTTCAATGATAGGGTATGTCAAATAGCTGTCTTTCTGGGAGGTTCTTCGTTTTGGATTGGCGTTGTCCCACCCGTAAGCAAATGTTAAATGTGTAAAATAATGTTACATATTAAAACTTTTTCTAGTCGATTTTTGCTCATTTCAACGTCCACCGTCCCCTTAATAACCATAAGAAAAATTTAAAGAATATTAACAGCAATAATCATTTTCAACGTATAGGAATAAAATAGATAAATTATTTTATCTAGCCTAAACAGCATGTGAACTTATATAAATGAAAATAAAATATTTTTTAGACTTCGACAATAATCACATGATTTTCCCAATCGCCAGGAAAGTTTAGCAACGCTTATGTGCAAAAGTATTGTCGTCTTAAGATATATCTTACATTTTACAGTACTACATGCAATATGATACATAAAACAGATTACGATTTCTGAAACTAAAACACATTTAATTGTAATACTTACGTTTATAATGAAGTTTCACTGTATAAAAACAAATCCAATTCACTGTATGAAAACAAATCCATTGCAATGAACAACTCTCAAGCACAGAATAATATCTCAAGCACAGAATACTATATCTCAATTTCACCTAGATGGCAAAAATGCGGAAGGAATGAAACAGTCCACTCTGTCCAGAATACCCATTACCTCAGGATCAAATGAGCTCTCCTGTGTATTACTGCGAAAACCACAGACTAATGCGAAAACGTTCCAGTCTCAATGTCTCAAGCACTAGAAACCGGTTTCTCTAATGTTGGTTTGCGTCTTACATTTTGGAATTCAGGGGAACTTGAGAGTTGCATCATTTTTACGTGGTGGATTTGTTTTTATACATTGAAACTTCATTATAAATGTAAGTATTACAATTAAATGTGTTTTACTTAGAAATCGTACTCTGTTTTATGTATCATATTGCATGTAGTACTGTAAAATGTAAGTTATATCTTAAGCCGAGAGTACCGTTGCACGTAAGCGTTGCTAAACCTTCCTGACGATTGGGAGAAACATGTGATTATTGTCGAAGTCTAATGAATATTTTATTTTCATTTATGTTAAGTTCACGTGTTGTTTACGCCAGATAAAATGATTTATGTAATTTATTCCTATATGTTGTAAATAATTATTACTGTTGTTAGCATTTTTTTAAATTTTTCTTATAGTTATTAAAATATATTTTATTTAACAGTTAAAACCTTTTAGTTAATAGTTAAGTGATATGCAGTAAAACTCATGTTGCATACATTAATTGGTGAACAC